>LPNX011140615.1:0-72545 GCA_001517045.1 Pseudotsuga menziesii | reverse complement strand
GAAATGCTACTCATAAGGGCATAGTCTTTGTACCTTTCAGGAGCCCGAACCTGTCTTGAAGATCTTCTTAGCTGTTGATTATCTTCCTCTTCGCTGTGTGAAATTTTGTCTTCATCACTAGTTGAGCTTGGACTGTTTTTATCACTGAATCCCTCTTGTTGTTGCTGTTGTTCCTATTGTTGCAACTGTGTGTTTGGCTGCTGTAATACAGTTTGTTGTTCTTGTGTAACCCCTTCATCAAGAACTGGTTCATCAAGAACTTTATGCCATTCCTCATTACTTTTGTTGTTGTTCTCTTGAATTTCTATTTCTTGTTCATGGAAGAGTACATCTCTACTCGCAAATACCTTGTGAGTAGAAGGATCAAACAATTTATATGCTTTGAATTGAGAACATTAACCTATGAAGATACATTTAATGGATTTAGCATCCAGTTTCTTCCTATTTTCCTTTGGAATATGTGCAAAAGTTGTACACCCAAAAACTTTCAAATTTTGAACTACTGGTTTGGAACCATACAAAGCTTCAAAATGAGTAATATTATCAAGACTCCTAGTTGGAATTCTATTCTTTAGGTAAACAGCAATATTTATGGCTTCACCCCAGAAGGTATTTGAGAGATTCTTACCTTTCATCATACTCCGTGCACACTCTACCAGGGTTCTATTTTTCCTTTCAGCAACTCCATTCTGCTGTGGAGTGCTAGGTACTGTAAACTGCTGTACTATTCCATTATCTTTGCAATATTTGTTGAAGTCCCCTGATTTATACTCTTCCCCTTGATCTGAACGAATGATTTTAATGAATTTTTCTGTCTGTTTTTCAACCATGTTTCGGAACTCCTTAAAGTACTCAAAAACATCACTCTTTCTTCTAAGAAAGTAAACCCATGTGTATCTTGTGCAATCATCAATAAATAGCAGAAAATAAAATGTACCTCCTAAGGATCTAGTCTGCATAGGCCCGCAAACATCAATATGCCCAAGATCTAACACATCTCTTTTTTTCCTATCAGGATTAGAAGGAAATTCATTTCTGTGCATCTTTCCTAATGCACATCCTTCACAAGCAATGTTCACATTTTTTAACATGGGAAGTCCTTCAACCATATTATGCTTCAATAATAACAATAAATCTTGATGATTGTTGTGGCCATAAATTTGATGCCAAAGACTCTTTGTTGGCATGATTGCAGAAGTTTAAGCATAATGCTCTTTACTAGTAACATCAAGCTTGTATAGGCCTCCTACTCTGACTCCCTTTGCAAGAGTTTTGTATTGGTCCAGTAAGTCCTTCACTATGCAGTAGTTTTTGAAGAATTCAACCTTCAAATTCTGATCTGTAATAATAGACACAGATATCAGATTTTTCTTTATCCCTGGCACATACACCACATTGCGAATGTGATGAACACTACCATTTGGCAATGTTATTGGAATATCTCCGTATATCTTGATCTGATATGCACGATCATCACCAAGATATATACTAGCACCATTCTATGTTTCTTTATAGTTAGTATACCACTTCTTATTACAAGTCATATGCACTGATGCTCCGGAGTCAACAAACCAAGCATCAATATCATCAATTTCAGCAGATAAAGCAGCATTAGACACAAACAGTCTAAGATCCCTTGAGTCAAAGTTTGGCGTTTCAGTAATCTCATCAGCAATTTCATCTCTAGCCATAAACAGTTTTAGATCATGTGTTGAAGAGTCTTCAGCAAAATGACCTGAATATTTTCTAGGTTGTCTATTCCTAGCCTCATCATTCTTCTTCTTATGACAGTCTTTAATAAGATGTCCAGGTCGACCACAATAAAAACAACTTTTTGACTCATTCCTGTTAGATGGCATACATTGATTTGGTCTTTGAGGAGCTCTACTCTGTGATGACCTTCCTCCTCTACCTCTTTCTCCTGATCTCCCTCTCGGAGATCTCCTATTTGACCACAATGCCAAACCTGAATCTTGAGGTTTCAAGTTCCCACGCCTCTCTTCTTCTTGCAGCAAAATACCGGTCAGCTCTTCAAAAGTAGGAGGTTTCTCCCTTGCTGCGAGACCTGTTATAAACATATGGTAGTCCTCTAGCATACCATTCAATGTGATTGTTACGAGATCAGTGCTGGAGATTGATTCTCCTATGTCTCCTAGCTTATCTTTCACTTCTTTGATATGACCCAAGAATGAACTAAGAGACTCATTTGCATCCATCTTAATGCCTAGCAATTTAGTTTTTAAGAAAAGGAGACGGTTCGTATTGCTAGTTTGATACAGATCTTTAAGTGTTGTCCACGTTTCAGCAGAAGTTTTAGCTTCTCTGATATGTGGAATAAAACTATCTTTAACAGACATTCGTAAGAGTACCTTGGCTTTGTTCTCGTGCTTATCCCAGTCCTGGATTTGTGCTGGTGTTCCACCCGTAGCTACTACAGGTTTTGCTTCATCTCCATTGGTGATTGTCAAGACACCATAGCCTTCCATCAGTGTCTGCATTTTGAATTTCCAGTTTATGAAATTCAAGCCATCTAATTTGTTGGCCTCATTGAGATAGGTCTCTACCAATGGATTTGACATCTCAGCAACTCCGCGGTACTATGCTCAGCTCAACTCACACACAATAGCTCCTCTCAAGATCCGAAGCAGTGACTCCTCACCGCGGGTGCCTTCTTTTCATTTTTTACCAGCAGACAAGAGTTGCAGGCAACGATTTCACCCCAGTGGCAGGCAGCACAGGCCCAGCTCTCCTCACACGCTGCAAACGGAAGTGAAATCCCAGCGATTTAGCGCAGGCTTCTTCACAGCTTGGACGGGTCTCTTCAGATCTCGGTGTTCTCTGGGCAGCTTCTCCTCAGCAGGTAGCTTCTTCACTTGAACGTGCCTCTGTTCATGAACCTCTGCATCCTCAACACTAACGGCAATTCGCAGTGCACAAATCTCTAAGAATCTCCAGGCTTTCTTAGCAGGCTCTCAGGATTCCCACAGCCATGAATGGCTTCTCCCAGCAGCACACGAAGGCTCTCACAACAGGAAAATCAGGCTCTTCACAACAGGCCGCAATGGCTCTGATACCAAGTTAAACAGAGTGCAGTGAACTGAAGAAAACAGAGCAAATTTGGGAAAATAGAATGATACGGAGAGTAACACTCAATCTGTTTATATTAACAGAAGCATACACAAAATAGTTGCAACAAACACCGCAGAAATAGGATCTGCGTTAAATGAACTACCGTTCAACTAACTGACTCATAAATTCTCCATTATTTCAAGTTACCCAAGAACTTTTTTCAAAACCCACTTTTAAAATTCTATATGAGGTTACTCGGACTGAGCAAATTCAAAGATTTTTGCTCTCATCCATGGTTTACCCAAGAAATTTCTTCAAAACCCACATCTAAAGTTCTATATGAAGCTACTCGGACTGAGCAAATACAAAGATTTTTGGCTCTAGCAATAGCTTCTTCACAAAATTGTCCTACTTACGCACCTACACAGCTCCTGAGTAATTTTTTTCTCAAATTGGGTCAATTCTCAGTTCTCTGCTCATTGCCAAGAGTTAAGTATCCTTGAGAGTTCTGATCCAATATCTTTACATTTTAAGCTTATCTCAGGCCTAAAACTCCCTTTTCAAGAGGTTTTTATGGCCTTGACCTATTTCTTTTCTGCAACAACCTGCCAAAGAGAGTTAGATAGCGAATGCTCCTCCCCTAACCCAACTACAAATACTCGATCAGATTTGTTCTTTGTATTGGAATTCAAATCCAGAATTGTAATTTGCATTGGAATTGAAATCCAATTTGAATTTGGATAAGAGCATGGATTGTCTATTACCCTCCACTCTTTTGACTAACATATTACTTAAATCACTATAAACGCCCCAAAGACGGGGATTGCTAATCTGCAACGAACTTTAAGCCTTTTTATACAAGAAAGAGCAATAAAGTGCAACGAAATCTTTTATTGAAGTAAATCGAATTAGAGTATGGCTTGTAATACTATATTTTTATAATGATATATATTTGGAACATATCATTATAAAGTGTGGTTTAAAATATATATATATATATATATATATATATATTATTATATTTAGAATAGATTTAAAAGTTAAGAATATGTTTTTTATTATAGTTTTAAATAAAGATTTTATTTTTTATTTTATTTTGATTGATTTTAAGTAATCTTTTTGCTAGCTTATTTAGTTAAGGTGTGGGTTTTGCTTGTAAGGCTATCCTATTTCAATGTTTTTAGGGGTGACTTTGTTGGGAGAAGACACTAAAAAATCTAACTATGTTAAGGGTTAAGGTTTTCTAGTCCACATGTGAGAGTGATTTTGATGACATACATGCTCATAGTTAGAAATCTTTCTAACTAACCAAAAAAATCATTAATTTTAAAGTTGTAATATTATTTTACTTTATATCTTCATTTTAGTTTATCAAATCTTCCTATTATATAAACTATTGATTATTTGGTTTTTGAATGTTTTCACATTTTCACCCAACTCCTTTCAAGCTTTTATAATTTACTATAATTAAAAGTATTGCCTTGTAATGCACCTAAAGTTAATAATTCATTATTAATTTTTGAATTATTCTTTTATTAATAAAAGATATTGAAAGGGATAGAAGTGGAATAGTTGTTGAAGAGTGTTTGCTGATCCACAATAGGAAAATACAAGTTGTTGAAACTACCCAATGAGAACTTTAGGTGGAGGAGGCATCTTCCCCAAAATCAGATCAGAACTCCTAGTTGAGTGCTAAAAAGAAGGAGGCTAATAAATGACCAAGTCCTAGGAAAAATACTATATAATAGTATGTCCATTAGCAAGCAGGAGGCTAGCATTGGGTGGTGATTGAATATGACAATGCAAGAGATGGCACATTAAATGGATTGCTCAGAGGTTCTAGAGCAAGTAATTTGGCTGCTCTGAGTGTTGATTGGGAGGAACGACTATTCCATTTTTGTTTTCTCAACAGTGGTTCCAAGTTCTTACTCTATGTTCTAATTACAATAGGTTGCTGACTATAGATCTGGATTTGTTCTATATTCATAAGTAGAAATGTTGATTGGATCTTGTTTATGTATGAATCCTAAATCTGTCTATGTTTTTGTTTATATCTACGAATGATTAATTCTAATTAGGAACAATACTACACTAAGGGGATGCTTAAGATGTTTTTTTAAGAAAAATTAGCATTTCATCTTAATTTTTAGTTTAAATTGATTTTATATATTTTAGGATTTTTTAAGACAGTATTTATGACAATTTTTAAAGATAAAAATAGAAACTGTGTGATAGATATTTTAAAAATGTTTAAGACAATTTTTTAGACCAAATTAGAAATTGTCTCATACATATTTTAGGAAGGTTTAATAAGATTTTTTAAGAATATAAATTTCTATTTTATGTTTTTTAGTTACTATTTTCTTATTAGAAACTGTTTTTTTTATTTGATGAAGGGAAAGAGAATTGGTTATGATTTATTGTATTCATCTATACGACTCCACAGCATTCCACTACACAAAGTTTCATCCTCAAAACACAGTTTCAACACGTGTTAAGGGAAATCGCAAATCGCAGAGAGCACTATTTCTCCAGGAAGGAAAACAATATAAATCGATCCACATAGATGTGAGTCAACATTTGAATAAATGATGAAATCTTTGCATATAGGATCTGCTACTTGTATTTGTGGAGCTTCTTACCTCTGCAAATGATAATGTTAAGGAAGAGGTACAATATTCCAAGTTATGTTGATGTTCGATGTCCTTATTTATCTTATAATATGCTTCCAACTGAAATTTTAACATTTTTCCTCTTTATATCTTCTGTATTTTTGGAATTTTAATAATAACACTATTCCCTAGCATTGAATTCAACTGGTTTTCAATCTTATAAAGTTATTTGGGCCTTGGGAAATATTGTTGGAGACTCACCAAGATATAGGGATCCCACACTCGCCCATGGAGCATTGAGTCAGGTTCTTGCCCAGTTTAATGATTCTCCCACGATTTTCATGTTAAGAAGCGATACCTGGGCTGTTTCAAAAAAATTTCGTGGTGAACCCAAACTTGAATTCGGTTAGGTAAGAAGATAACGTAAAATAGATTTCCTAGTTCTTCGTTTATGTTTTCATATAATCTGGTAAGTAAATTTTGATGTTAGCAGGATCTAAATGGATTATTAGAGGTTCAATATTATAGTTTCATTACAACGATCCATTATGAAGTTTAAAAAAAATTCTTAAACAATTTAGGTTTCACAAAGAAATTCCTTGCAATATTGAATATCGAGTACTTCTTTTTATGTAGTTGGGTAGTTTAATCATATTGCGAAATTTCAAGTAGGTTTTGCAGTGGCTGGAATGTGTATCTGTATTCATGTACTCTGTAGAGGAGATGTGTAATTCCTTCAGTGCCTCATTAAGAATAAAAGAATAATCAGTGACTTTTGAGGTTTTAATGATGTTAATTAAATGCAATGAGAGTGAAAGTGTTCCATATTTTATTTCGGATTATTTTGATAGAGAGAGGATAAGATTCTCATTATATGAATTAAAATAAGATGTTTATATTTTAGGCATCTTTCACCATATGTTGTTATTCCTTCTTTACGAACTCTGGGCAACATTGTATATGGTGATCATGTGAAGTCTTAGGTATTTATTCACATCTTTCTTACTTTCCTCTAAATAATTTAAATAATCGATGCATTTGTTATAATGTATTTGTTGGAGTGTTATCTAACACCATGCAAAGTGTTGCAAAGATTCCAATCTCAAACTTTGGTGGATTTAATTTTTTCACTTCTCTTTTATTTTATATTTTGTGGTGCAGGTTGTTGCTCTTACTAGCTTATTGCATCTTTTCACATCCCAACAGACAAATAAATCCGTAATAAGAGAAATATGTAGGATAATCTCCAATATTACTGGGGGTACAAGAGAGCAAATTCATGTGGAAAATGATGGCTTTCGATTTATGTTGTAACTTAATACTAGTTTTTTAGTCTAACGTATCTCGATCCTTCTCTGCTAATGCACTTGATTTTCATGGAAGCTAGTTGTATAAGATATCAATTAACCTCTTCTTACGATTTGAATAAAGTATATCGTGGTTTCTCATATCATGTTTCTTATTCATTACTTCTTTACTTTGTTTATATATCTTTCATGATCGTACACAACTCGATAAATATTCACTTGCGCATATGTTTCATGAATTAACAGACAATATATCATCACCGTCTTGATGTAGGAAATATGTAAGTCTTGTGAGTGAAATATGCTTCTTGTGCTCATTCATTTGTAGTTCTCAATCATGGCCTTCTTGATGTAGGAAAGAATAAAAAGATAAAAACAAGGAAACTTACAATTCTTTAAGATTCGTTAGTCCAAACACCCACTCAACACTACTTCAGATTATTGTTTTGTAAATATATGGATAGTGGCGAAAGTAAATTTTGGGTTTGTGAAAATACAAAGTAACAAGAAAACCCAGATATTGAATTCTTGTTTAAAAAAAACTTACAGTAGTTCTAACAGGCTTAAATTTACTAATTTTGGCATTGATCCAGTGAAATGGTTATCAGCAAGTGACCTGCTCATTTCAACACAAATAAATGTTGCAAAAGATCTGCATTTTGTTTTAAGTTCAAATCAATGGTTAAATGTTGCACAGATCATTACTGCCTGATATAATATTTAAAGGAAAACTATGTTCCCTGGAAAAGTCGAACCAAAGTTCTATATTCCCATGTGGGAAACTTATAAATCCTTGGCAACAAGACTAGTATCGTGACATGTTACAAATTCACCTATATGTCTCATGATTTCAACTATAAATAAATAGAAATTTAATCTTACATTTTAGAAATTCTTCGAAGAGTAGTTTACACAGATAAAAAGGATCAAAATTTGCTTACATATTAACTAAACAAGTCAACTGTACAATATAAGTTAGGCACCGATTCTGTAAGATTCCATCCCCTGAAGTTAAAGACCTTCATTAGGCATAGGATTATAATTTCGGTAATTTAGTTATGAGAAATTTAGTGAGGGAAAGTCTTATTGTCTTGTGAATCTGTTCCAAAGTGTGACTGAACTATCTCGTTGAGAACTAAAAATGAATGAGGGAAATATGCTTATTGTGTTTATTGCTTAAAAAAAACACTAAAAAATACAAATGTTATTCTTGCATATGAAGTTGTAGGGTGCTAGGTCAATGGTAGGACATCTACATTATAAAATGCAGAAGATTGGTGGTTTGATTCCACCCTTCCCTATCATATGTATTTGCATTCTATCACTATTACATAAAGGGGTATTGAGACAATATTTGAGACAATATTTGTGTAAATTGTCTTAACTTAAGAAAAAAGAAAAATTAGGTATTGTCTTAAATATTGACTTTAAGCGAGTGTCTTAAACTATTGTCTTAAATGATTGTCTTAAATTGTTGTCTTAAGTTTAAAAAAAATCGTTGTCTTAAATTTAAGACAACAGTTTAAGACACTCGCTTAAAGACAATATTTAAGAAAATACATAATTTTTATTTTGTCTTAAGTTGAGACAATTTACAAAAATATTGTCTTAGTACCCCCCTCTATGTAGTAGTGGAAAGTTTCTTACATCGGTCATCCATACCCGAGTTAGGGATTTATAAATGATTTTATATATTGTATATTCGATTTCTTTTCTCAAACAAATCTATATTGATATATTATATATCAGTTCTTTCTTATGTCGTAGATCTAGTTATGTACGATTTAAGTAGTTAAAGTTAACATGTTTTAATACTAAACAATTTATGACCAGATCGAAATCATGTAAATGTAAATAAATAATCTATTATTAAATTATTATAAACTATCAAGATAGATTCACAGTACATTCACGATTTATGACTTAACTAATTATTTAGTTAAAGTATTGCAGGTATCCACAGCCGCATATCAATTTAAATATTTATATACACTTTAGATATTATGCAAACAGTCACATACAAAATACGTATACCTAACATATAACTTATCCAACCAAATCCTTTACGGATCTAATGCTAACAATCATTAACCACACTCAAGGAATCCAAAGTAAATCAACTTTACAATTGTAAGGAAATCGCAAAAGCAAATATTCATTTCCCAAAGACCTGTAGTAAGCCCGTCTACGATGGAAACCGAGCATTAATGAAATACAGTAAGCAAATCAATAAAAAATCCAACATAATTACCAGCATGTATGATAACCACGGTTTCAATAATTAAAACTACTCCACAGAAATCACAAGACCATATTGCTCACATGTTCATTTAAACAATAACAGGTTAAAGGTTATGGTCGTAAGGCCATTTTAATGACTACCATCATTACAAAAAACATAAGCACAAGAAATTTATACAAGTTAGCTAACTTTTCATGTCCCCAATTAAATCATTTGCAAATAAGATTATTTGCAAATAATGTTTCACCAACCTACTAGTTCCCTAGGTTGAGATGGAGACATAAATTTTGTAATAAAGGGCTATGGGACCCAAAAGGACTGTAGTTTACCATATTCACATTAAAATGGGTCACATAAATGATAAATGATAAGAAATTAAGGTGGCGTGGGTTGATGAAGACACTTGGAAGCTTGCGGAGCCTTTGGGTGACTAGATTCCCCGCACACTTGGCATGATATTCATCCAAATTCTAACACATGGGTAATGTAACATTATTGGATGGTTATGTGTTGTTAAATATCATATAATGAGCCAAGGAATTTGAATTGGTAAAGGAGGCTAACTCCCATGGAAGAGGAAAATACTAGAAGACAAGGTGTGCCACTTGGAAGGAGATTCTATGCACTTTATGACAACAAATGATGGAATATTCTATGACAATTATGAAAAATTCAGACCTAATTGCTAAAATATGACATGACATGGCTAAAAATAGCCACTAAGAGATCGAATTTTGGAGTTACAGGAAACCATTCGAATTGGTGAAAGAATTGGAGCATGAAGAGGAAGACAAGTGTCATGATAGTTACTAAACCACTAAGATGAGTTGGAGGAATCTCATGGAGGTAAATTCAACCTTATGAGGCCTCATGAAGTTAATAAAAGGACGTCATGATGAAGGATAATAGATTTTGATCATTTTTTAATTGGCCTTTGGAATTTTGGAGAGATTTTTCTTGTCCATTGCATGGTGAGTGTTCACTCTCCCTGCTTGTGAACCAATTTCAAGGGAGTTGGATTCCTTTCCAAGTTGGTTGATGGAGATACCATTCAAAACTCTCATGGGATGTTAATGAAGTATTTTCATCTGCAATTTGAAGTTCCCATTAGAGGAATTTTGGGGTCTAAAATGGGCCTCCTAAGGAAAATAATAAAATAATAGTTAAAATAATAAAATAATGGTTAAAATAATAAAATAATATTAATTAATTAATGTTGGAGGAAGAAAGAAAAAAACTACTTTTTGTGTTCGTATTTTCGACATATCTCCATGTGTTTTTACTCAAATTTCGATCGGGAGAGCTCATTGGATGCGGAATTTGATTCCGCATCCAACGAGTACCCACACTGCATACTTTTGATGGACCCTGCTACCCCAAAAACAAGAAATACCTGAAAAAATGTGATGATGATGTCATCATCACATTTTTTTCAGGTATTTCTTGTTTTTGGGGTAGCGTGGTCCTTCAAAAGTATGCAGTGTGAGTACTCGTTGGATGCGGAATCAAATTCCGCATCCAACGAGCTCTCCCGATCGAAATTTGAGTAAAAACACAATGAGATATGTCGAAAATACGAACAAAAAAAGTAGTTTTTTTTAATGACAAATATGCCAATTCAACCATTATGGTTGACTTATTTTATTGAAATTCTATTGGTTCTTGAATTCCAACTCACAAAAACTTATTTTGGCACGTTTTCTTATAAGGCCCATTTTAGACCCCAAATTTCCTCTAATGATACATTTGAATTCTCATCTATCTCCATATTCTCTCATTCCTTCTTCTCCATTCCCCCACACTCTCATTTGATGGCGCACTTGTTGGAGTGGTGCTTGCGCTTTGTTGAGTAAAGTTGATGCCCAAGATTTGATACATGATTCATGGATTTGTAAAATCATCTCCATATTCTCTCTAAGTTGAAATATCAGAAATACATGTATGAAAGGCTCGCATTCCCCATGCTCTTGAATAACTAGTTTTCATGGATTTGGCTTCAATATTGAATTAGCTTTATATCATATTTGTATGAGGAAATTTATATGATTTTTATGATGATGGGGAAGCAATATATGATGTATGTTTCTATAATATTATTTCCACGTGCTCTGTAAGTCGAAATATCAGAAATACGTGTACGAAAATCTTGCATACTCATGCCCGTGTATCACTAGTCTTCATGGATTTTGGCTTCAATCTTGAAGTAGTTTTATACCAGATTTGTATGAGGGATATTATATGAGTTGGATGATTTTATGACAGAAATATATGATTTTTTACTCTGTAATTTCATGTCCCTATGCTCTATGGGTCGAAATCCAATAAATCCATAAGTGAAACTCTTACATTCCCATGCCATTGAATCACTAATTTCCATGACTTTGGCTTCAATCTTGAAGGAATATTGTATCAAATTTGTGGGAGGTTTTTCCTTTGAGTTTTATGTTGTTGGGGAAGACATTTGTATTCCATATATTACCACCATGTTTCATATTACTCTCATAACCATGTATTCTACCTTTCCTATGTCAAAGTCTAGCTAGTAATACAAATTTCCCTTAGGCAATTTCTATGAAAGTTACCCTACAAATGTTTTCGATCATAATACACTTGCAGAACTTAATAAACATGATTAAGGGTAGTCATTTATGTTTGATACTCATTCTCATACTCTGTTCTAAAATTTGGGAGGGTTGTACTTGATTTGGAGAGCTAGTTTGGCCCTCACCCTTGGGGGGATTTGAACACAATTTCCTAGTCATTTTGGTATTTTTGTCATTACCCCCAAACACGTTTGCAAAGGTATAAATTATGATACAAATTATCCATAAAACACCTCGGGATGTTTTAATACTCACCATACCATCTTCTTTCAAATTCGGGACCATTTGGTGAAAGTTGGAACCCTCTAGAGTCATGACTAGTTAAGATCGAATTTTTCCTGAATTGCACTTTTCTCCAAACTTTTGAAAAAGTAACATTACATAACCAGAGCTACATAAAAATAATAAACCCTCATATGGGTTAGTAATACCATTATTAGTATTACTACATACTCCCATTGTTAATAGAACTGAGATATTTTTTAAATGATATTATCAAAACGTATTCATGGTCGTAAGACCATCAAGCGATGGAAGCCAACAAATAAATCAAAAGAGTATACAGTAAAATTTATAAAAAAATGTATGCATATAGGGTGTGGATGTAATACCATCTATGATGGATTTCACCTTTGTTTTTTAATCATAAATAAACTTCAGTTATAGAGTAAGCGGAGTGGTGGTAAGACCACTTGCGATGGCACTCACAGTACTCACACAAATACTAAAACAAACCCTAATGCACTTAAAACCAATACAAAATAGAGATGCTATAAATCCATCTATAAAAATAGAGTATAAACCCTGTGGGTTTTGAACAAAACACACACAACACTTATCTTGTACAGATATGGAGTGTTTTCCCTCCTGTCATCTCCTTACGCTCAGCCTTTTAATACCTACAACAAACCATAACATGATCAACGATGATGGATAGAATTCCTTAAAATTACAGAAGGAAAAACTAGAGCTAGGGTTTTTTGCTCTTTACCTGGGCGTCCTAAGACGCTGGCCTCGAAGGAGGTGACCATGTCGTCTTCCTCGTTGTCGCTCCTAAAACCTGCATAACACACATTCGTAGTAAAAAAGAACTTATTAAACCCTATAAACAAGTTTGAACACTAAACACCAATACTTTTACCTTGTACAAGTTGCAGAGAGGCCAGTGGTCGATTCCGCTGGGAAGACCCTTATTCATCCTCTACCTGCACAAAAAAATGTTGCAGGGTAAATTACAGTTAATCCATTAAAAAGAAACTTCAATTTAAAACACTTGCAGCATTAAACCAAGTGTACCTAGTGAAGGACAACGAAGAAATGGAATAAATGGTTGAGCGAAGCAACAAGTCGTAGATGACCATGGACGCCATGAACACGCACAAGAATACCTTGGCAAGAAACCAGTTACATTTCCATCAAACACTAGCAGTGGTTAGGGCCAGGAAACCAAACAAATCACCATTAACATAGAAGATCTTGGCTCTCTCTCTTACAAACCAAACAAACCAAAAATGTAGGGTTCAGAAAGCAAAGGCAAACATTAAACTCTTGCAAAACCCTACTGCAGAACCTTACAAGTGGACAATCGAGATAAGGTCTTGAGGCGAGTGTGGAATCCTGGTTGCGATGTCAACTCGTAGCCAAGACACGCTTTGAAGGCTCAAGTCAACTCAAGTATGACACTTTAAACCCTCGACCATATCAAATGATGGAATTTCAATCATTTGCTTCTAACCTTGTAAACTATGCTAATAACCATATCATAGAAAATAAAACTATTTCAATATAAACCATTGATATAATATATTATATTTGCAAAACCATGGTTTAAAACCATGTCGATATCCATGTTCAAGATTTACACCCTTCGCGCAATTAGGACCAAGGTCCTTTACAATACCTTATACCATGCGCTTAGGACTATGCTAAGGATCATGGTCACATAAACCCTTATAATAAAACCTTATTACATTGCAAGGTGGGATCAAGACTATGGTATAGTCTCCTAACCCTTGAGCTAGTAGGGCCCTAGTAACGACAATAAAAACCAAAGAAAGAAATTGTAAAACATCACCTTCGAGTGTAGCTATACGTAATAGATAGACTTCGCCATTACCGCAACTGGCAAAACTTGACATAGGCAATGAAATGATATAAGTAACTTACATAAGCATCATTAATTAACCCATGAATAATACTGCTTGTTAAGAGTTGTATGATTATTACTAGTTAAATGCATATACATTTTTTTTTCACGATTTTAAAGTGTGTGACACACCTAAAAATGTCATACACAAGGTTAATTACTACTTACTTTCATACTTTCCATGACTTAATAGAAAAACACCCATGAACAATGCGACTTCGATAAATCAAGTATACCTTAACTTCATATCAACAAATGTATTTTTTACAATCTTTTTTATTAATTGTCTATTAGAATGTGGTTCATTAAATAATTTTATAAAAAAAGTCTTTAGATATATCTGTTTATTGCTTGTTTTTTTATATTTATCAAAATTGAACTTATATATAAAGTAAATGAATTTACTTTTGAATTGTGTTTTTCCAACTTTTAAAAATAAAATATTAAGGATAACTTTTACTAAATTTTTACTATTTTGAAGTTTCTTTATAATTATTAACTATTATCTTTCTAAATTAAAAATGTTTTTAATCTGGGTATTTATGCTTTTATAATTTTCAATTATTATATTAAGAATTCTAAAATATAATTGTGTAGAAGATTAATTAAATCTACATATTTCAGTGCATACTCGACCTATCTTTTTGACTAATATTCTACATAATTATATTCCAAAAAACATATTAAGATTTCATAAGATTACTTTTCGATATATAAATCTATTGAAATTAAAAAAAAATAACAAAGTATGATATAAAAACCACTCTTGGAAAATGAACCTAGACATAATAACGTCTCTAATTCAAAGTATGATAAAAAACCCACTCTTGGAAAATGAACCTAGACAGAATAACGTCTATAATTCAAATTGGAAACGGGCCCACGTGGCATGAGCAAATTGGCTTTGAAAGCCCATGTCATTATATAAAGCTGTAATGTAAAAAGGACTTCCAAGGCATGAATCTTGTGCACTATTCGTTTAATATATAAAATGAAATATTATATTGGGTTCATTATTTGACAAACGACTAATGTAGATTTATGTATATTTAAACCTTTAAAGTCTTGGTCTTGGGAATAGCATTGAGTTATTATAATATTTTAACCTACCTTTTCTGTTTATATGGACAAGTAGAGTATGTTTTTGCTGGCCATTAATTGTATTGGTGGGGTTAATTTCCTTGCTTTTGTGTGAATCTTCAAAACTGTGAGCCACAAGCTCACAGTTTCCCATACTTTCCCATCATCTTATGATGTTTCCCATTCAGCCATGAGTAGAATTAAGTGTTTTTGGATTTGAAATATGTTTTTTATGATATTTTTTATTCAAAGTTTAGGTGTATATAGCTTGTCACAAGGGTGTGGTGTCATGTATAGTTTTGAAAGGTCATACTTATTTATTCTTATGTTGTTTTCATGGTGTCACTCCATGGAATTGTGTGTAAAATGAGGTGTATAAACAAGAAATTGCTGAATAAGACGAATGAAGTTGAAAAGTAATGGTGCATGTTTATAGTGGATTTTTTAGTTTTAAAATCTTTTAAGGAATTGTTTAGATTTTTATGTTTTTAATTGCTTAGATTTTGATGTATTTATAAAAGTTATGTGATGATTGGAAAAAGAGAATTCAATGGTAGGACTTTTCGTTCTGAAAACCTTAATGGTTTGTGAATGGGTGTTTTTTGAAAAGCTTTATGTCATTTTTTACAGCTTGGAGTCAAGCTGCCTTGACCTAGTATCAACTAAGTTTTAAAAAAGTAGAAAAATTTTTAGGTTTGTTTTTGCTTTTTCCTCCTTTCAAATGATATGTTTAGGAAAAAAAACCTTTAAAACCTATACACAAAGTTTAGGGTTCATTCCACCTAAACTTATAGACTCGCTTCATTCCTCCAAAATTTATCCATGTGATGACGGGGCATACAGATGTGGCAGAGTATTCGATCCAAACTTGTCATATCATGGCATAGCTTTTGAAACTGAGAAAAAGATTTTATTGGAGGCAGACAAGTTGGAGGTTGGTAGTATCGGGTCTCTTCTGGCCAACACGCGGGGGAAGAGCATTAATGCTCTTAATTTTCACTAGAGTGACGCATTTAGGGTTAAAACTAACATTGTTTCACCTCCGGATGGTGTTGTTCAAGTTGAAAGTGGGAGGAAGGTGTTACCGGGTGGTAGTGTTAGGTTACTCACTACATCTTAATATAACCTTGAGCTATGCACAGTTCCTTCTACCATGCAATAGGGAGCTTCGGAAACACTCTCTTTACCCATTACGTCGACTTTGGAAAGGCTAGTTACTGGTTTGTTTGCGCAGAAAATCAGGAGTCTTCCAGTTAGGGATTCTGGTCAGTCGACCCAGGATAAAAGGAATTACAAAGCTTCTAAAGTGAGAAAATATTTTGAAAGCTTGAACATTGGTAGGGATTTCACGCTGAAAAAAGTGGAAAGCCTAAGTAACCGAGCGATTGTTGGTCGAATGGAGTATGTTCGGTTGAATAGATTGGAGATGATTGACTCGGTCACAAAAACATGGAATCCCATCTTTTATTATGTATCGCAAGTACTCTGGCTCCCTCGGGGCTAGTTTCGCTTCATTTTTTCTGGAAAATGAACATGCGTAGAGGGTTCTAGATAACTACTGGATCATTCAAGATGGCTCATTATTTCTGTGGAATTGGTCGGTTGGCTTTAACGTTGTGATGCAAGTGGCGACCAAAAGACACCTTTGGGTCCTCCTCCCTGGTCTACCCATACAGTTCTGGACTGAAGAGATCCTTTAACTAATTGCAAATCATTTGGGTTTTTTATCTCAGTGGACAAAGCTACTCTGCAAGCGAGTGACAGAATAATGGCACAGGTTTTGGTGGACATTGATACCTCGAAAGGGTTGCCAAAATCATTCCAGATAAATTGGGGTGACTTCTCATTCAATCAGAGATTGGATTATAAGGGTATCCCTTTCCGTTTCCTTATTTTCCACGACACCAGCCATGTAAAGAGTGACTTGAAATTGGGGATCCTTACTCCTTTGGAAAGAAACAATGGAGGAAAACTACAACTTCGAATTCAACTGTGTCTTTACATGGCTCACCTAGCTGCTCTGCACAGAAATTAGAGACCTCTTGATCACTAGGTATGTCTGACTGACCCTCACCTGTTCCTTATGAAGATATGACTTCAAAGGAGCTATTTTTTATAAATTCAGTGGAGAAAGAGTTAGATCAATGTTTAAGAAACCCTAGCTTTGCTCATTTGCCAAACCCTACCCTTTCTAAGGGGGTTCAGTCTCCTTTGGACAACCCCTCATCTGACTCTATGATTCCTGATGATTCATCGGGTTTGGGTCATGATTTTCTCTCTCCCAGTCTTTTGACTCCTACAAAGCGAGGGTTATTGGATAATTCTTCTTACTCTAAAGATGTTACAAAGGGTTGTTTGGAGGTCACTCTTTCGAAAAATAGAGAAAAATTTTCAACTTTCTCCCATCTTCCTATTTATTCTACTGCTCCTGTGGAAAATAAATATGTTATACCTATAAATTCCATTAGGTGTCAAAATGTAACTATCCGTAAGAAGAACAAAAAAAACTTTTTGTAGAAAATGTTGTTGAGGAAGGGGAAAAATATTTATTATTGGAATTTTGGTATATTCCAGTGTCGGAAAGACTTCGATTAGAAGACGTTAATGGTTATACTGAGTTGGTTTCAAACAGGGCGCTTAGAGAAAAAAATCCCTCTTTGGAGGTTCCCCAATGATTTGTATATCTTACAACATTAAGGGCTTGGTGGATGGCCCTAAATTTTGGGCCCTCAAAAATTTTATATTGACTAACAAAGCAGATATATTACTTTTCAAGAAACCATGTCTCTGGGTACTAAAGCTTGTGAATTCTTCTTGAAAATTTTTAAGGATTGTGAATGCTGTGCAATTGATGTGGAGGGCCTTTCAGGAGGGCTAACAGCCTTTTGGAACCCTTGGACCTGTTCTTTTAAACCCTATAAAACCTGTGCAGGGATTCTTCTGAAAGGTAATCTTCAGGGTTTTGACAAACAGTTAAATCTGCTAAATTTTTATGCCCCTTATAAGGACAAAAGGAAATTTTGGGATAGAGTTGTTGCTAGTGGGTTGTTAAATCTTGAAAACCTTATTTTAGTTGGCGACCTTAACCTAAATATTCATTCTTTTAAGAACTGGGGTATGGATTTTCCTTCAAACCCATTGGAGGATTAATTTTTAGATCTATTTGAAAACTCTATGATTAATTTTTACATTACAACATCTATGATCATTTCCCTATAGCTCTTCAACTCAATGTTAACCCACATGACTCTTTCAGACCTTTCAAATTTGACCATTCTTGGCTCAAAAATGATAATTTTTGCAAGATGATTAAGATTTTTTGGGAAAATTTTTGTGATCTGGGGTCTTTAAATGTGATGGCTCTCTTCATTTACAAGTTAAAATCTCTGAAGAAAGAAGTCGTTAGCTAGACTAATAAAAAATACATCGACAACAGAGCTACTCTACAACAAACAGAAACTGAAATTTTCTATATCATTTTGTCTAACTCAATAGTGTCTTGTTCGGATGAAGTAAAGGACAAACTCTCTACTCTTCAATTACTTCAGAATGAAATCCTTCTGAAAAATGAAGAAAAATTGAGGCTCAAAAGAAGAGCTATTTGGCTTGAAGCGGGTGACAGAAACACTAATTTTTTCCATAAATTTGCTTCTTTTTGCATAAATTTAAATGCTATATGGAAGATTATTGATGAAACTGGTACATTGACTCTCTGTCAGGATAAGATAAAATTGTCAACAATATCTTTTTTCAAATATTTGTTAAAATATTAGAAGAGTGCACTTATAGGAAACCAATTAAAAGTTCTGGAACATTATCTTTCTTTTTTTAACAAGAGATGAGGGTTTGGAATTAGGAAAAGAAATCACTGTGGAAGAAGTTCAGAAAGTTCTGCGAAAATTTGCAAAGGACAAACGTCCTGGTCCAGATGGTTGGACAATAGAGTTCTTCTTGGATTTGTTTGGACATTTTGGGAAAATATTTACTATAAGAAGCAGAATTCTAAAGGAAGAAAGGTTATATGTAGGGAGCCCTGAATGCTACTTTTATTACTTTAATCCCTAAGAAAGATCATCTCGAGAAATTATTTGATTTGAGGTCTATAACCCTTTGTAATCATGCTTACAGATTGGTCACTAAGATAATTTCAAATAGAATAAAGTCCTTGCTTTCTAAATTCATATCTAAAAAACAGTTTGGGTTCTTAGATAATAGGTCTAGATCCTTGATGCTATTGGAACCACTCAAGAATTTTTACATACTGTTAAGTTAAAAAATATTAGATCGGTGATTATGAATCTTGACCTAGCAAATCCTTATGACAAATTCAACTGGGATTTTCTGAGATTGGTTCTTCTTCAAATTGGCATTCCTGATCTTGTTTTAAATTGGATAATAAATTGGATAATGGCTTGTGTAACCTCTACCAATTTTGCAGTTCTTATAAATGGTTCTCAAACATCTTTCTTCGAGAGTTCTAGAGGACTAAGAGAGGGTTTTCCTCTTTCCCTGTTGTTATTTCTTCTCATGATTGAAGGGCTCAATAGATTAATAATTAAAGCTCGGGAGGATGGTCAGATTTCAGGTATAAATTTCTCAGAAAAAGTCCTGATTTATCATTTACTTTCCGTAGATGATGTTATCCTTTTTGGACTTGACAATATATGTGAATGGAAGATAATGCATTCTCTATTGGATGTCTTTTGGAATGCAATAAGAATGAATACTAGCATTGAAAAATCATGTATCTACACTCATAATATTCAACTTGAGTGCACAAAGGAATTGAAGGAACTTTTTGAGTTCAAATTTGAGTAGATGGAGTCTAGTTTTAATTACTTACTTGTTTTCTATAACCTAACAGTTGTAGAATAAAGGATTGGCATTGACTCATAAAGAAGATTGATAAGAGAATATCAAATTGGTCCTAAAGTTTGCTCACCCTTGGAGGCAGGCTAACTGTAATCAAAGCTACTCTTCAAATTATTCTGGTTTACTGGTGTTCTTTGGTAAAACTTCCACTTCAGTCACCACTTCTATAAGGAAAAAGATCTTTCACTTTTTGTGGTTAGGTTCGAATGGTGAAAGAAAGTTTCACTTAGCTCCTTGGGAAATTTTAACCACCCCGCGGATAAGGGAGTTTGGTGCATTAAAAATTTGTCTCTTTTTAACCACTTTATCTCAAATCCTTTTGGAGATGCATTTTTCTTCCAAAATCTATGGAGTTTGGTGCATTAAAAATTTGTCTCTTTTTAACCACTTTATCTCAAATCCTTTTGGAGATGCATTTTTCTTCCAAAATCTATGGAGTGATGTAATTAAAACAAAGTATTTGAAGAATGTTCCACTAGGCATATGGATTAGAAAATCAGATTTTAATTATTCCAGTGCATGAGTGGTCGATTGAGATTAATCTTCATTAAATAATTAAAAAAGGTGTATACATCTTCTAAACCAGCAGAGCTATAAGCGACTGTCGTGATAATGTAAACAACCATTCCCTATGAACCGAGATACGACCTCCAGAAATTTAGAAAACAACTATATTGTCATAATTGTAATCAGTGAGAGTCATCTTAAACATTCGTAGAACCAATAAAACCATACAGCAATTCAAAATTTTAGTATATCCAATAATCAAACTTCATATTTAAGCGCTGTGCTCCTTATACCGATCTCTCAAGAGGCACTTTTCAAATTCATTATTTTGTTCGGCCATGTAAAAGCCCGAGCTATATTAAAAAACTGTGAAGTCTCCATTTTTCAAAATCTGATAGACATCACAAAACCATCCATTTTAAAATCTCATAGAGATCAGAAATCTAGGTTTCAAGATCACATGATCCTGTACTCCAGCATAGGTAGACCTATTAGGAGGCATTTCATAGCAGACTTTAAATGGATTATTTTATTCTGCATGTAAAAGCCCATGTTATGATCAAGAATTGTGAGACATCCATTTTAAAACTTCATAGAGATTACAAATCTAGGTTTCAAAATCACAAGCTCCTGTAATCCGGCCTGGCCTGTTAGGATGCATTTCATAAAATGTATTTTAATGGGAGGTCAAAGAGTTCCACCCAAAGAAAAGGATTGCCGCTCAATTCAAACTCCTACTGGTTAACTATTTTTTTTTTTAATCCTAACTTTAAAAGAAAGTTAAATCTTTCCAATTTACATTGAAAACCATTTTGTATGTAGATATTAGTAGCACAGCCACAAGTAAAGTTATAGCCATAAGTAAAGTTCTAAATAGGCACAACCAACCACTTAGTTTCATGAAAATAGAAACTATTAAACAAAAGCTAAAATATATAATTTTATATCCTTATTCATAAGCAAAAAAATAAAAACTGATATGAAAAAACAATAACAAATTGTTACCAATTTCTTTAACCACCCTTTAACTGAACCTTATTATGCCCATAAGCATTTAGATTTTATCTCAAATTTTGGACTTGCTTGAAAGGAACAATAAAATTAACCCAAATGTAACAAGTGTATACAGGGATTCATTTCATGGTAGTGCTATATTGTTATGCTTAAATACATAACAAGATACTAAGACGATAAAATGAATCCCTATTATACACTTGTTACACTTAGCATTCAAACAAATTCAAAATACGAGATAAAAAAAATTAATTTTCTTAACCTCAACAACATAGTTCACCAACCAAATTTAGTGTATCTCCTGTACTGCAATGTGGTTAGAGGATTATTATGCACAATTAATTAAACATTCATTTGGTTAGCTAATGAAAAAATTGAGGCTTCCATGAATAACGTTCAACAAAACAATACAAAGGTAGATGATTAAACATACATAGACAAAGTATTGACAAATCTTTCAACAAAACAAAGAGAGACGATTAAACATACATTGACAAAGTATTGAGAAATTGTTAGTGGTTCAACAAAACAATACAAAGAGAGATGATTAAACATCCATTGACAAACTATTGAGAAATTGTTAGTAGGTTTGACAAAGTATTGAGAAATTGTTAGTAGGTTAACAACAATATTGAGGTTTACATCAATTAAGATCAATAAATTAATCTACACGGAGATTATTAAACTTTCATAGACATAGTGAAGAGACATTAAAGAGTTTTCAAGATGTCTTTCTTCCATTTCGAAGTAGAGTTTGCATGATCAATGTTGGAGAAAACAATCTAAAGTTTCATAAATTGGTTTTCCTGTTATGCAACTTTTATAATACGGTTTTCTTGTCATGCAACTTTTATAATATGTTGGAGTAATGTGCTTCAAACAATTGCTCAATTGTATTGAACTGTGTAAAAAACCCACTTTAAGATAGATAAACAGATTTGAACTTAAAAAGCTTTTTTCTAACAAAAGCAATGCGATTCACTTTAAAATAAATGATCAAATAATATCATTATTTATCAAGTTATTTGGTAATTTATTTTCTAATTCATTACCCTTAGCTTTTATGAAATTAATATGATTTTTTTAAAAACAATACAAAACTCAAATTTTAGTACTCCACCAACTGATAATCTAAACACTTTTCATCCTGGGCAGATTTGCAGAAAATTATATCATTTAACAAAACTATTTCAGTATTCCACCAACTGATAATCTAAACACTACTCATAATTCTATTATATCCAATCCTGGTTAGATTTGCAGAAAATTATATCATTTAACAAAACCATTTCAGTATTCCACCAACTGACAATCTAAACACTTCCCATCCTAGGTAGATTTTTTCAGAAAATTATATCATTTAACAAAAACATTTCAGTATTCCACCAACAAAAACATTTAAGTATTCCACCAACTGATAATCTAAACACTTCTCATGATTCTTTTACATCCAATCCTGGGTAGATTTGCAGAAAAATATATAATTTAACAAAACCAGAGACAATAGTTATTTTACAAGAAGGAAAATTGTCCAACTGCTTCACCACATTCTATAATTAAATAGGTAAGACAAACCTGTACTATAGCATGAGAGATATGGAAAAGTTAGTATATATATATATATTTTTTAGGAGGGGCGTCTACCCTTGGAGCCTTATCACAGCTGGTCATGTCTCGGTGGGATTTGATCCCTGGTGAGCTGGGTGAAAACCACCCCCCAACCGTACTGGATCCCACGTCATTGACAAAGTTAGTATATATTATTACATTTGAAAAAAAAACAGACAAGAGATACAATACAGAGTTCTCCCAATCTGATTGAACGCGTTACTTCCATTATTATCTAGACACTTATTTTTGGAACAGTTATTTTCATTTCCAATTATTGCTTATTACTAATTTTTTTGGTTTGTTTTAATATGAATTTATCTAGACACTTGATTTTACAATGGATGGAAAATACTTTTAGAAAATAAGAGAGTTTTAGTCCACTATTTTAGAAATATTTTTTATATTCACAATTACCAAGGTCATATTTGAGATCATACTCGTTCAAAGATTTGAATCATACTCGTTCAAAGATTTGAATCCTAGATCTCTAGCTTAATACAAGCTCAATCACATAGGTGATCAGTCAGTCCAATTTTTAAATAAACTAAAACAATCTCATAGCCATGGTCTAATTTCAAGCCACCAAAGATATTAATACATCGATTTTTATCCCTCCTATACTTCATCGATTTTATCTACTTTAATAGCTCTAGATGCAAGGTTAAGATCTATATTTTTAGGAAATTGCAAGATAAAAGAAAGCAGCTAATCTGTACAAGCTCGGCTATGTTTCTGGAACTTGTTATCAATGTGCTGTTCGCATATGCATTTTAAAACATTAAGAATAGAAGTCAGACAGAAGCAGCATTATGTAACTTGAAACTTTTATTTTCAATGGCAGACTGATCCATAATGCTAACACTTCTGAATCTAAGTTTTGGAATTTGGAGTACATAGACCAAGTCCTTGAGATTAAATTTCATTCAAGAAAACCAGTCCTTGTCCAGACTGCATTTCGAACCCGACTGAGATCTCTGCCTTTGAGAGTCCTCCCAACGCCTTCATAAACAGAAAATGAATATATTTCGTTCTGGGCAAGCTGCCTGGCAATGAGTTCATGGGGTGGAATCCTCTCAAAATCATCTTCATCATCATTTTTATCATCAACTATACCATGACTTCTCCTCCAGTAATGGACATCCTTCTTCTCCTTCCATACTATCTCAAACCAGTTATGAATATTCACAGGTGCAGAAGACTGATACCTCATTATCCTCCTATTATTCTCTTCATGGCATGATTTCCCTTCCATAATTCCCATTGATCTGCACACTGCAACACCATTCAGCCCATCTTCATGTAAGCCAGACTGGTTGGCCTCAGCATCATTAACATCACCCCATATATCCTGCTCATGAAGCTCTTCCATCGTCTCACAGTGATCCTCAATGCTTCTGGATTGCTGAATCCCATAAAGCTTGTAAATATAATATTTATCCTTAGGTTTGGACCAGCCCAACATAAAATTGCTCCCATCCATTGTTACCAAAGAACTTTCTTCAAAACCCACTTCTAAAATTCTATATGAGGCTACTCAGACTAAGCAAATTCAAAGATTTTTGCTCCCAGCCATGGTTGCCCAAGAATTTTCTTCAAAACCCACTTCTAAAATTCTATATAAGGCTACTCGGACTGACTAAATTCAAAGACTTTTGGCTCTCTTCACAAAATTGTCCTACTTACGAACCTACACAGCTTCTGATATTGAAATAATTGTGAGTATTTTTTTCTCAAATTGGGTCAATTCTCAGTTCTCTGCTCATTATTTTTCATCTGTGGCCTCCCTGTAATTGACAAGCGTTTAGTATTCTTGAGAGTTCTGATCCAATATCATTACATTTTAACCTTATTTCAGGCCTAAAACTCTTTTTTAAAGAGGTTTTGATGGCCTTGACCTCTTGCTTTTCTGCAACAACCTGTTAAAGAGAGTTAGTCAGCAAATGCTTCTTCTCTTATCTAATAATAAAATTGCTCCTCTCTAACCCAACTAACTAATGGCTAAAATTAATCAACTTGCGACAAAGCAATGGTTACTGCAGCAGGCAATTGCTGACTGTTAGATCTAAAAAAAGTGAGAGTGAGATCTAATTACCAACAATGAGCCTGCTGATACAGCAATCATTACTCGATCAGATTTCTACTTTGTACTAGAATTCAAATCCAGATTTATAATCAGATAAATACTTTGTACTTGAATTCAAATCCAAAATTGTAATCAGATTTGTACTTTGTACTGGAATTCAAATCCAGAATTGTAATTTGCATTGGAATTCAAATCCAATTCCAATTTGGATAAGAGCATGGATTATCTGTTACGCTCTATAAACGCCTCAAAGACGGGGATTATTAATCTGCAACGAACTCTAAGTCTTCTTATATAAGGAAGAGGAGCACTAAAGTGCAACGAAATCTTTTATTTAAATAAGTCGAATTAGAGTATGGTTTGTAATATTATATTTTTATAATGATATATTTGGAATAAATCTTTTATTTAAGTAAGTTGAATTAGAGTATGGTTTGTGATATTATATTTTTATAATGAAATATTTGGAATATATTATTATAAAAATAAGATAAGATAGGTTATAAAGTGTGGTTTTAAAATATTATTATTATTATATTTAGAATAGATTTAAAAGTTAAGAATATGTTTTTTATTATAGTTTTAAATAAAGAGGTTGTTTTTATTTTAATTTTGATTGATTTTAGGTTTTTTTTGGCTTGTTTATTTAGTCATTTAGTTGAGGTGTAGGTTTTGTTTGCAAGGCTACCCTAGTTCAATACTTTTAGGGGTGACTTTGTTGGGAGAAGACACCAAAAAATCTAGCTATGTTAAGGGTTGGTATTTCTACTCCATGTTTCTAACTAACAAAAAAAAATCATTAATTTTAAAGTTGTAATATTATTTTATTTGATATCTTCATTTTAGTTTATCAAATCTTCCAATTACATTAAGTATTGATTATTGGTTTTTGAATCTTTTCACTTTCTCACCCAACTCTTTTCAAACTTTTATAGTTTAAGTAAAGCCTAAGAATGTTATACACAAAGGTTAATTACTACTTACTTTCATACTTTCCATGACTTAATAGAAAAACAGGCTTAACTTCATATCAACACATGTTTTTTCTTTACAATCTTTTTTATTAATTGTCTATTACAATGTGATTCATTAAATAATTTATAAAAAATTCTTTGGATGTATCTCTTTATTATTATTTTTTTTATATTTATCAAAATTGAACTTATATATAAAATAAATAAATTATTTTTTTTAATTGTGTCATTCTAATTTTGTAAAATAAAATATTAAAAATAACCACTAAATTTTTAATATTTTAAAGTTTCCATATAATTAATAACTATTCTCTTTCTAAATTAAAATGTTTTTAATATGAATATCTATTCACTTTCTAAATTAAAAATGTTTTTAATATAAATCTTTATACTTTTATAGTTTTTAATTATTATGATAAAAATTCCAGAATATAATGGTGTAAAAGATTAACTAAATCTACACATTTTAGATGGATATTGAACCCATCTTTAGCTAATATTCTACTGTAATGAACATAAAATAAGATTATAATTAAATAATTTATACTTAGGTTATTATGAAAGGAGGTGTCTCCTCATCATGAATGTCCAAACCATATTGAAGGCCAAGACATCATTGTAATATTTATCATCTAATATATTATTCATATTTCATTATTTAAAATGATAGTCGAATTCACCAACCACATTCGGTGACTCCATTTGGTTATATTATTATTATTACTATCAATTTATTTTAATCAACCACTATTATTATTACTATCAATTGATTTTAATCAACCAAACACACAAAAAAAATATCGGCAAATATTCCTCGTATTCATGTACATAGAAAATGGGACAACAATAATAAACATAATGAGGTACAAATTCAAGTTGAGGTGTCTCCTCATCATGAATGTCCAAACCATATTAAGACCAAGACATCATTGTAATATTCACCAGGGTAGATCCAAATCCTAGGCTCTATCAAGCGCTGAGAGGGATCAAATCTCTTCGTAGGTATCCATTGATTTGATTTAAAANCATATGCAAGACCCTCCTACAACCATGGGTTGTTTAGGAGGCCTTGCACATGGTCTTAAAACCATTTGCAAGGCCCTCCTAAACCATGTACAATAAAACTATGAGTTTTATAGGAGGCCTTGCACTTGGTTTTAAGACCATGTGCAAGGCTCTCCTAAACCATGTACAATAAAACGATGGGTTGTTTAGAAGGCCTTGCACATGGTTTTAAAACCATAAACCATGTGCATACCAAACCATGTGCATGGTTTTAAAACCATGTGCAAGGCCAACATTTTTTATTATTTTGTTAAGTAAAAACATTACAACATCTCCCCCATATTGTGTTCTTTTCCTCACCCATATTTTTTAGGGATAATTAAATTTTTATTTTTTATTGTTTTGTTAGGTAAACCATGCACATGGTTTATGGTTTTAAAACCATGTGCAAGGCCAACATTTTTTATTATTTTGTTTTACAACATCTCCCCCATATTGTGTTCTTTTCCTCACCCATATTTTTTAGGGATAATTAAGTTTTTATTTTTTTATTGTTTTGTTAAGTAGGAAGATTACAACATCTCCCCATATTAGGTTTTTTATCTGGCCTACATTTATTTTGACCTACTAATGGACCAACAAGATTCAATTACTCCATCTACATAGTTAGATATTCCAAAATTTTCAACATGATTTCAAGTAAAAACACATATTACTTAAACATATTACTATTTTATAAAATAAAATCACATTAACTTAAAAAATTTAACAAAGTATGATATAAAAACCACTCTTAGAAAGAAAATGAACCTAGACATAATAACGTCTATAATTCAAAGTATGATAAAAAAAACCACTCTTGGAAAATGAACCTAGACAGAATAACGTCTATAATTCAAATTGGAAACGGGCCCACGTGGTATGAGCATATTGACTTTGAAAGCCCATGTTATATAAAGCTGTAATGTAAAAAGGACTTCCAAGGCATGAATCTTGTGCACTATTCGCTTAATATATAAAATGAAATATTATAGTTGGGTTAATTATTTGACAAAAGATTTATGTATATTCAATCTTTAAAAGTCTTGGACTTGGGATTAGCGTTGAGTTATTATGATATTTTAACCTAGCTTTTCTGTTTATATGGACAAATAAAGTATGTTTTTGCTGGCCATTAATTGTATTGGTGGGGTTAATTTCAAGATTCATTTTTTGCTTTTGTGTGAATCTTCAAAACTGTGAGCCACAAGCTTGTCATCTTATGATGTTTCCCATTCAGCCATGAATAGAATTAATTTTTTTGGATTTGAAATGTTTTTTTTATGATTTTTTTAATTCCAAGTGTCGGTGCATATAGCCTGGGGGTGTGGTGTCATGTATAGTTTTGAAAGGTCATACTTAATTATTCTTATGTTGTTTTCGTGGTGTTATTCCATGGAATTGTGTGTAAAATGAGGTGTATAAGTTGAAGTCGAAAACTAATGGTGCATGCTTAGAGTGGATGTCTTAGTTTTAAAATTCTTTGGTGATATTGAAGAGTGGTTTTTTTTTTCATTATATTTGTTTTTTTTTAATAATTTAAAATAAATTAATAAAAAACAGTAAGATAGTGTAGACTTTTTTTAGAAATAATGGATTTTTTTATAAGGAAAATCAACAATTAACTTGATTTGTACTCACGTGACATAAAGTTGATTGCTATTTTCATCACAAGTCACCTACATAACATCCTCCATAGCTTAACATAATGCAGAGTGGTTAACAAGCTAAACCTGAGAGGGCTAATGGATTAATATTTAATGTGTATCCAATTTTCTTATTCTCTTGGTTATATTAGGATTTCATAGTTTCTCAATTGTGAGATAGTAATCCCTTTAACAATTGGAGTTTAACTACATCAAAGGATTTATTTTGAGGAAACACTACTTAAAAATGTTTAAATGTCATCTATTTTGGAAAATTGGTCCTAACCTCATCCACTTGTCCTATGGGCCCATCCACTAGATGATCGTCCTCCTCCAATGTCATTGTACTAACCAATACACAACATCATCATGGACAACCACACTAGTTTACAACTCCACTCATGACAGTGAATGATTTTTTCATTGAAGTGAACAATCATAGGAATTCCATTGTGTTTGGAGTCAACAATCACAATGGTCTAGTCTTAAATAAGGATATGGTGACGAGAAATGATTTTCCTGCAATGCCAACATATTCATCCCTTGGATGGATTTAATCGTGAGACTTGCAACATAAGCACTACCCATTGATATTCCATATGTAAACACAATCCTGATGGAGAAACCTATTTGAAATTTCTATCAGTATTACACCGATAAGTGTTTAGATATTATCACATATTTTAGACTTCCTTGAACGGATCAACAAGATTAACTCGAGTGTAACAAGTGTACAGTGGAGATTCATTTCATTGTCATTGTACCTTGTTATGCTTAAATGCATATTAATTATAATTTAAATAATCTTAAGTTAACAATTCACTATTTAATTATTATAAATCTATAATTCACTAAAGTTTTATACTTCGTATTAATTTTTGTTTTTTGCTTATTATTTATTAAATAGTATATGTTTTTTTGTTTTTCTTAGTTTAATATTTATATTATACCTTAAATGGATATCATATGGATCTCGTAATTAGTTTAATGTTTAGTATTTGTTTAACAACCACATATTTCTACAAAACTAAGTGGCTAGTTACACCTATCGGTGTTCACTGGCCACTTGACTTATGGTTGTGCTAGTAACATATACATAATGAAAAGGTCATAACCATATGCAATATACACATTAGTTTCCATATGAAATAATGATTCACATTTTAATGCAGTAGGGTTAGCATTTGTACCTTTTTTTCTAAAACATTTTAATTTGAGGATATTATTCCTTCAAATGTCCATTATCACCAAGAGCTCATCTATGAACATCTCAAGAGTTGAAGTTATCTCCTACAATTCATACAGTCATATTGCTATCATTTTTTTAGATAGATGTAAAAAAATTAAAACAGAAAACTATGAAAGAACATGCATATTCATTCGCTTCAACATCTCCAGTGTTGTCCCTACATCAACATATTGTTAATGATTAAACTCTATAAACATCATCATATAAAATGAACTAGATTGATACAGAACTTGTTAAGTATTTTTTCTTTCTACACCATCTCTACTCAAACATAATAGGTCACACCTTATGTCAAATGGATAAAACTATATATGAAATGATGCATATACTTATACCAAACTATTGCAACAATTAAAATATATATATATCCTTAACCAAAGAGTTTGCAATTGAAATTAGACCCTCGTGTTGCCTTTGAGAGTAAAATTTGGAATAATTTCTAAGTGTCTTATTTGTAACCCAAAATAAAAGATAAAGTGAAAAAAAGAACTATGTGTTCAAGTAATAAGGAGAGACAAAAGTGAATGAAAATTGAAATCATTCTTCCTCACCACCTTATCTCTCAAAATGATATTATCTATTAAAATTGAAGCTTCAACAATCAAATGTCAATTCTCATTAGCTCACTCTATTAAGGTGTGGGTCTCATCTCTAAGGTGGACCGAGTTCAATTTCCCTTAGTGGTGAGTTAGTTGGGAGGTGACACCCTAAAATACAACCAAGTTGAGGGTTGGTGAGTGGTATAGGATAGATACAATCCTCGAGTGATTTTGATGGCTTAGATGCTCCTCAGTCGTGATTTCTTAGAACACATAACACTTCTACAAGATCAACATAAGCATTCAATGCAATTGGATAAATTAATGTTTCTTATTGTTTTTTTCCAAAACCAAATGATTGTTTCATATACATATACAACACCAATATGAACACCTTTTATATGCACATATATGTAGATTAATCCAAAGTCACTCAAACACATTCTATGTGTTTGTGGAGTTCATCAATCAATCACCTACCTCATCATCAATGGCATGTTTTTTTTTAAATTAATAGATAATTGCTTACGAAGTAAGCAAGTGAGTGTATCCATCTCATCATTAATTTCATGTTTATTGGAATTCATAATTTCTTTTAGGCTCCACCTGGATAATATCATTTGTTTTATATTTTCTAGATTTCTAGCATGATTGTTGTTAGCATCTACACCTTTATTCAAGCAAAAGCAATCAACATAGTATCAAATCCATAAAAAAATTGTCTTCATACTCACTAAGCTAAGCTAAAAATGTGAATAACTACATACACCAATTACATAGAAAGATGAATGTACATAATGAAAATACACCACTTGCATATGGAGATCAATCTACATAATGAGAACTTTTACTTTCTGTAAACAAAAAAATATTAATTAAAACCAATATTTTATTGATCTTATCTCTATTTTTACCATATATCCTCTTTTGATTTCATTAAACATTAAAACTCCCCACTTCAAAAGTAAAGCTATTTTAAAGTAAAAAGACCAACCTCTTTGCTTATTAAATACATGTTTTGGGGCTATAGCAAGCTAACAAATAACACATCATGAAATCCCCATATCTATACATACCATCACTTAGGATGTTCCCCATATCTATACATACCATCACTTATAATATACTATGGCATTTTTATGTTAAAAAAAGGAATAACATTTATTTATAAATTCAATATAAATTAAAATATATATATATATAAGATGGATGTGGCCCATGACTAGACATATATTTAAGTCAATACAACGACATAAAGCCAAATTATTTTGAGTGGTGGATTTCCACATTATGTATTAAATTAAAGATCCCGTTTTGTATTGTTTGTTAAGTTGATTAACATATTGAGGTTATTATTTAATATTTTATTCGAAAAACTTTGGGTGTACGCGGTGGAAACCATTAGGAAGCCAATTACTTATTATCATTGCATGCCAACCATATGGTGGTCTTTTCTATTTTCATCATTGGACCACCTCTCTCAGATGTTTTTCTTGGTGGTATCATTGGTACTTAATGACAAATATTTGGTCTCCATTCTTTAAGATAAGGGTATGATAACAAATACTATGTTAGAATGGAACTAAAGATAATTGATATCCATATGTTTTTCTATATTTGTATAAAAGCACTAGTTGGTATAGGATGTCTATAAAGTGAAGATAATTGATATCCATATGTTTTTCTATATTTGTATAAAAGCACTTCTTGGTATAGGATGTCTATAAAGTTGAAAAGGTGTTATGTTGCATTATATTGAATATTTATTACGAGTTTGAGTGGGTTTGTGGAGTGTTTTTATGGATAGTAAAAGCTTTATGATATTGTTTTTTTTTAATAATTGAAAATATGTTCAAAGTTGTGCATTTACATGATGATTTATGATTTTGTATGTATGGTTCAATTTTTTTATCATATGTCTCTTCTTCTTTTTTCATTATATGAAAATGAGTATGTTAAATTTTTAAAAATATTTACTCATAAATATAAAATTTATGTTTTTTTTATCATAATATTAATGATATTTATCTTCGTCATATTTTAAAATTTGTATTTTAATCTACTACAAGAACAACACTTTTTAGTAGATGTTTTTTTGCAAAATCTCTTCAAAAAATATTTCATTTGTTCATATATAATCGAGGCTACTAGTGGAGCCAGGTGACCAGAGGTTTTATTAACAATGTGTTTAAATGATAAATAATACACCAGTGCGCCATATTGTATTGTGCATAAGTGCGTCATAAGTTATGAGGCATCAAAGACAAAATACCTTAATATTGGGTGAATAAAAATTTTATTTATTTATTTTAGCGCTTGATTTTTCTAGTGCATTTAATATGAGCAATGCATTTTGGCATAAATTTGTGAAACACGCTCAGTCCTATGAATTTTTTATCAATAAAAAACATGTTCATATTTTAGAAATATATATAGATAGATCAAAATGGTACATTAAATAAGTGAAAATTTGCATCGGTGCATCACTACGATGTAACATGTTCGCATCGCTAAAATGATGCCCAATAAATCCTATAGAGCGCCAATTCTCATAATTAAATAATTTAGATTATATAATTTTTTTAACACTCTTTAAAACATAAATGATTTCTATTAAATAACTAAATGCACTCGTGCACATTATAATATTTAAGCATCGAAAAGTTTGTGGATTAAATACAAATATATATTTTTTAAATACATAAGCACCATTAATGTTGTTGACTTATATTACAAACACAATGTTTAAACATGTAAAGTTTCAAGCAACTATAACACTGCTACTTTATATTATGAACACATCGTAAAAAAATAGGGAAAATGTGCTACGATATTACAGTGCCATTTTTAATACTTAGAAGGATTGGAAATTACGATGCATATACATATTGAAACCACATCGAATAAACATCGAATCTCCAACCTAACAGTTAGGTATGCAATGTGTCTTATAATACTTGAGCATCGGTGTAAGTGCATTATTATGTCATAAATGCAACATTAATCATTTTCAACTACTAAATATCGAATAAGGTCAATGCTCTTTGAATTTTGCAAAAGCACCATCCTAATGCATACATTTTATTTAAGCATGTGATAACAAATTCCTTGTGTTTATAGTGGCACATTTATGTTACTGATGTGCCCTTAAGTGATAACATTAACAAATTTTTCCAACATCCACACCACATGAAAACAACGTGGAATAGTAATTTGTATCAAAATGTTAGCGATTCTATTCAAATATTGGATCACCACAAATGATGCATTCTAACTGATCTACCACTTTTTTGCAACAATTTTGATTACATATAGATCACTACGATTATGTGTTTAATGGGAGCATCGGTTTCCCTTTTGGACCAAAGTTATTTTGTTTATATATTTAGATGTTTTAGGTGACTAGACAATCATTATAATGCCACCCTCCTAGGCTGAGGACTAGGGAAATATGCATATGTGGGGGAATATGATTCCCACAAGGGGATAGGTACAGTTCTCTACATCAATTCATAGGACTAGAGATGCTTGCAAGTGAGGATGAACTCGCCATGAGTCTTGTACATTACCCATTTGTAAGTATGGAATAGTGAGGATGAATAAACATCATATTTACCCGTGATGAGAGACTAGATGCTAGAGGTAATATTAACATTATATTTTAATTAATTAATTGTTTTCATTTTTTGTCTTATTTATTTCACATGTAATTTATTGTAAAATTTTCTTTAATTTTTCAAATTATTGGTGTTTACGTATTTACATATATCATTATGTATGTTAAGGAGTTTCCTCATTTATAGATACCTAGCGTGTGAAGTCAGCTAGATCGTAGATTCCATGAGTACATGGTTGACCAATATTATGGATTGTTGACTCGATAGGGAGTGCACCTTGTTTGAGTTAACCGAATCTTAGAGTTCCTCGATATTATAGCTATATGGGTCACCCTTCCAAATGATATTATTCTATTGATGTGTTATATTGTAAGTACAACTAGGCTTATCCATAGAAGTTGTCCTCCTTGTAATATAGCTAACGATTGTTAAATTGTTTATTTACTTTGAATATTTTTTTTTTTTTTTGACAAATAAAGTCAAAATAAATGTAATGGATTACTAATATTGAATAATTAAATAACTAAGAGGGATCAAAACCAAAGTAGTCGTTAAAAGAGTGTTTGCTGACCCACAAGGGGAAATGATAAATGATGGAATCTGCTGAGTGAGAACTCAAGTGACGTAGGAGGCATCTTCCCCAAAATCAAGTCAAGACTCCTTGTGGAGCACTAAAGAGAAGGAGGCTCATAAATGACCAAGTCCTAGGAAAAATACTATAAAATAATATTTCCATCGAATAAGCAGGAGGTTGGTGATGGATGGGGAAATAATCTATTGATGCAAAGAGATGGCGCATTGTTCAAAATTTTCCCTTGTGGTTGAGCAAGCATGCTCGAGGGTTCAAATATAATTTATTTCACATGAATTTTGGCTATAACCATTCATCCAATAAGCTCAAAAATAAACCACATTAATTTCCGCAAGGAAGTTCAACCTTCCGCAATTAGATCCACTTCTGCAACCAGAAAGGTCATTTCTACACTGAAACTGACTTTTTCGACTTTCACTTTTCTCATTCTTCCTTTTCTCTTTCCGCTGCAGACTTCAGGAATCAGAAAAATAACATCTGACAGAATCATTTATCCACATTTCCTCCTTCCACATTCCACCTTTCCTCCTTTTGCTACGGACTGCGAAAATCAGAACTTAGCATGCCACGGGATCATTTATCCACATTTTTGTCTTTCGCATTCTGCCTTCCTCCTTCCACTGTAGACTGTGGAAATCATAAACTTAACACATCACATCTTCATTTGTTCACCTTTTGATTTCCACCTTTCTCCTTCCGCGGGTGGAATCTGGATCACGGAAACCAACGCTTGGCCTTATTTCCCTTTCTGGTTTCCACCTTCCGCCTTCCGCTGCGGACTCCAGGGTGCAAAAACATACACTTACCTTAGGATTTTCAGCTCTTTCCGCTTTCTGAATTTCAACTTCCGACTTCAGGTAGCGGAACTTCTGAAGTACAATACTTTTATCCATTCACTTCCCGCATGAATTCTTCCACACCATTGATTCTTGCGGGGGTAATCTCAACCGTCAATCTTGCGGCTCATATCTATGTCATTCATCCTCATTGGGCCTACCGGATTTCACAGAAATGGAAATTTTATTTACCCGGGCTTATTGACATTACGAAATGAACCTCCTCCGTAGATCTAAGTCATTGCTTTATATTCACCATTCATCTTCGCTGGGTCTATTGGATTCTGCAAATATGGAAAGATCATTCATCCACACTTGTTGAGTTTATGGAATCCACTCCCATCGTTGATCCCCAACATTGTTAAATCTCGGTTGTCGAAACATGCGAGGTGTACAAGATTTCGCAAATCTGAAAAACTTAATTTATTCGTGCATGTCGAGTTCGTGGAATCCACTCTTGCTGTTGATCCCCAACATCGTTAAATATTAGTTGTTGAAATATGTGGGGTGTACAAAATTTCACAAATCCGAAAACATAGTTTATTAGTGCATGTTGAGGCTGTGAAATCTACTTTTGTCGTTGATCTGATTCCCTCAATCCATCTGAAAGCATACTCTTCCTGCGAGTTAACCCTTCCTCCATTACCAAAGAAAAATGCACGTCTTAGAATCTTTCCTTGGTGAAATCGTCTACAACCTTTATTCTTCCCCTTTGTCCATATCGACCCTCATTTCCTTGACCTTCCTTTCACTGGCCTGAAATTTTGCAGGGAAAAAGGGCCAATGCAAGCGTAACAAATCTTCATCCAACACTATAAGTATTATTCATGAACTTCATTTAATCCTGGGATGGCTCCACCTAGAACAACGCTCAAGCCTCCTCACAAGGAACAAATACCCTGGATTTTTAAATCAAGGAAAACATATAGTATGCAAGTAACTAATTACAGAAGGATTATGACACCATTAGGAAACCCAAAACATCTAATACAAGTCATAGTTATTCAGACAGGGCATGACTACCCTTTTCCGGGAACTAAGTCAACCTATGAGTTCCAGGGGAGGGAAATAGAGTAGGTGTATACCCTACCATTATTAATCTACATAACCAATACCATCCTAATCACATGAGCACATCCCATTCATCAACCCTACTTTTCATCAACAAAACTAAAGGCATTCTTATCATTTAGCAACATTGAAGCATAAAAATACACATCTATAGACATGCCCTAAGCTCATCAGTCAAAGGAAATCATGTAGTAAACTCTAGTGATTCTTTACAAAGCACTATTACACCATTTTAGATGCCATTTACCCCAATACAAGGCATAATCATCTAAATCATAGTGTGTTTGTAAGCAACGTTTCCATCAATGAAATTGAAACCACTAATTATCATTTCGTTGACATTGAAACACAATTATACATGGAACAATATACCCTGATTTCAGAAGAATGGCAGGAACAAAACCTCAGTAACGAGACCAATTTGTAAAAGAGACACAATGAAAAGGGAACAACCACATTCCACCCAACCGTAGCTTAGGCACAGATCACTTCGTCTTCAATCACCCCCAAGCTAAACTATGCATGATGAGAGTGGTGGTAGTCAAACTTAGTCCAGTTATCCATTGATAAATCACTTTCCTAACACAGGGTTCCCACACAACAAGTATTCAGTGTTCCATCATACTCAACGGCATGCCGCCTCCTAGCATATGCTTCCTTATTTATAGTTTTTGTTTTTTCCTAGGTCTTTTGCAGCTAACGGCCAATTCCTCCAAGAATTTCCATTCCCATTTCATCCTTGATTCCCTAGGGTGGGTCTAGCACCATATTGGAATTCCCACGCCCGGTGTAACCTCCTTGATATTGACTCTTCACGTCCCCCACTCTCGCATACATAATTTCCTCATTCAACATGGATGTCCCTATCATTCAGATTTTTATTACAAGCATAATGTTTTAGTTACATTTTTCCTCTAAGGACCGATTGGAATAATCTAGGTCTGCCAATCACATTAAAAAATTAGTATTTTCAAAAATATTACAGATAAATTTTATCACTTGGGCGATATTACATCCTTTCCCCCTTATTTTAACACTTTCCACAGTGTTCTCAGTCGTCTTCCATAGTTCCTGGGAATTGACCTGGGTACTTCTTTCGCAGGACAAATTTTAATTCCAGGGTCGCCTCCTCTGGGCTAAAGTGCTTCCATTTCACCTTAACCTGAGCGACGACTCGGTTCGAAGGCACAATTTCTTTCCTGTCCAGAATTCGCACAGGTTCCACCTGGAATTCTCCCTCTGGTTCCACCTATACCACATTCCAATCAATGATGTGAGTGGAATCATATAGATGTTTATTTAGTAATGAAATATGAAAAACATTATGAATTCTTAAGTGTGTTGGTAGAGCAATATTGTATGCCACAGGTCCAATCCTTTCCAATACTTGAAAGGGTCCGCAAAATCGTGGTGCTAATTTGGTGCAGCTTCCCATTTTCAGGGATCTCTTTTTGGGCTTCACTCGGAGGTAAACATGGTCTTCGACTGAAAAATATTTATGTTGTATTTTCAAGTCAACATAACTCTTTTGGCTATCATGCACCACCTTCAAATTATTTTGTACTTCCTGGACAGTTTGTTCCATGTCTTGCAACATTTTAGGTCATATCATCAAATGATCCACAGGGCTATCCCAACTAACAGGGTCAGTACACTTCCTTCCATATAGGATTTCAAATGGGCTCATCTTCCTAGAGGCCTTGTAGCCATTATTGTATGCAAATTCTGCCAAATCTAGATAGTCTTCCCACTTAGTGGGTCTTTCCATGACATACATCCTCAACATGTCCTCAATGACTTGGTTTGTTCGTTCTGTTTGTCCATCTATTTCAGGGTAATAGATAGTGTTGAAGTTTATCTTGGTTTCCAACCCTGCAAACAATGACTTCCAAAATTTTGATGTAAACTCTACATCTCGGTCAGAAATTACCATCTTTGGCACTCCATATCTCCTTCAGGAATATTTCTGCAACATTGACATCCTTATAAGTTGATTTCACGGGTATAAAATGAGCAGACTTGCTTAATTTATCAACTACAACCATAATTGAATCATGTTGTTTTTTAGTCAAAGGAAAACCTGTGATAAAATCCAAAGATATTACCTCCCATTTCCATTCAGGAATTGGAAAGGGTGGTAACCAACCTGCTAGATGTTGGTGTTCATCCTTCACCTGATGACATTCCAAACATTAGACAGGTATTTAACTAAATATGCCTTCAAATTGGGCCAAAATATTTTCTTTCTAAGGGCTGTTATCATCTTTTGGTAACCAGGGTGTCCTGCATAAGGGGGTTTGTTCATTTCATTCAAGATAAATAGTTTTAAATATGCAACATTAGGCATGTATATTCTTCTTTTAAACCAAATTAATCCTTTCTGGTCTACTTTGATTTCTATCCCATTCAAGTTTACTTCTTCTGTCAGTAATTTATTCAGTAGATTTCTATATTCAATATCATTGATGCTAGCTATTTTTATTCTTCTCAATAGATCACCTTCTGGTTGACTCACAGTGACTTCATACACTTAATGAGTTCTTCGGCTGAGTGCAACAGAAAATTTATTTTCCTTACCTTTGATATGCTTCACTTCAAAGTAAAATTCACTTAAGAAGTCCATCCATTGTGCTTGTCTGGCATTGAGTCCAGGTTGAGTAAATAGATTCTTTACGTAGGTGTTATCGATCAATAAGAGGAAATTTTTCCCTAACAAGTAGTGACGCCGCATCTTTAAGGCATGCACTACTGCTGCCAATTCTAGATCATGCACTACATAATTTCATTCATGATCTTTCAAATTGCAAGATTCGTATCATAGCACATGCCCTTCTTGAGATAGTATTCCCCCCAATCCCTCCTTGCTAGAATTAGTACATATTGTGTTGTCTTTATAGGGGTCAGCTACCACAATAGAATTTCAACCCAAAATCCAACACCTTGCATGTCTGAAATTCGACACTTCTCTGTTGCATCTTCAAGACATACACTTTTTTTGTCGTCAGTGGCGTAACGTCGGATATTCGACATGCTACCAAAGTGGGTCGAAGATCCGACACACCATGGTGTCACCTATTCAACAGTTTCCTCTTTCAAAGTGTCAATCAAAACTTGCATAAACCATCAGAAATCCGACGCCTACCGACACTTGAAGGGTCGGCCTTCCGACAGGTAGAAGCGTCGAAGTCATGGAAACGTCGTCAGTGTTTTTATCTAGAATGTGTCATATTTTCGAAACCTACTGACACTTGAAGCATCGGTCGTTTGACGGGCTAAAATGTCGGAGTTATGACAATGCCTCAAAAGGTTAATACAAAGCATCAGTTGAGCGTCGCCTTCATGTGTCAAATGTTTGACAAAAGCGTCACAACACTGTTGAAAAAGCGATGCTTGCTGGTAGATTTAACAAAACAAAATGGGAAGATTTCACTTAGAAAAGTTGATCACAAAAATAAATTGTATGTTTTTTCAATTTTTTTGCTTAAAACTCCTACTTTAGCTTTGTTAATGCATTCTAATGATGTTAGTAAGTTATGGCATGATATGTTTGGGCATATTAACTTACGTTAATTTCATCAATTAATCAAACAAGAAGGGATAATGGGGTTGCCACCTATATCCTTCTTAGATGGAGTTTGTCCAATATATACTCTTGGTAGGCACCTTGAAGAGAGATTTTAGAAAGGAAAGGCTAGGAGAGCCACATCATTTCTTGATTTTGTGCCCGGTGACATTGCTGGTCCCTTTCCTCACCTATCTATGAATAAATAAATATACGTACTAACCAGGCCTAGAAATTCAAATCTATTATGTCTATCAAATGGAAATTTAATGACGGTCTTGGATTTTTCAAGCCTTTCACATTACATTTACTTTAAATTCATGATAGTCAACTAAATTAATTGGGTAAGAAGTAAGTGCTACTATAGACTTTGGTATTTTAAAGCTAGCCAGTATCCAGCATTTATTAAAAGAGCTATTAAAGTATCCAGCAAGTTATTAAAGGCCTACCCATTGTCTATAAGAGAGAAACCGCAACAAATTAAATTCATGGAAAAAATCATATCCCCGACCAATAACCTGTCAACAGAATCATAGCCCCTGGGACAAGAATCAAACCAACAACCTTAATAATAATCCTGTGGATTGTAGTGTTCATGATGAGAAAAAAATGGCATGCTGCAAGTAGCCTACAATTAAAAAATGGCATTCTAGGTGTTTTTACTTCTTTCCCTACTGTAACTTAAAATAAATGTTATTCTAGGTGTTTTTACCCCTTTCCCTGGTTAATAAATTTAAAATAAATCACTGTAAAATCAAATTTAAATTGCAAACCCCAACCCAGGTTTTTTTACCCCTTTCCTTGGTTAGTAAATTTAAAATAAATCAGTGTAGAATCGAATTTAAAGTGCAAACCCCAACCCAGCCCAAATTCCTAGTGTTTTTAATTTTCCCTTTCCACGATTAGTAAAATTTAAAAAAAAAACACAAGTACAAAATCGAATTGAAAAGTTGCAAATCCCAATCCAGCCTAGCTTTTACACCATAAAAATATGCAAAATGTTCAAAATTGAAGCAAAAACAAAGTGAGAAATGGCATGCACTTGGTTACCTAGGCTGACCACCACATAAGGATCAGAGATATTCATAAAATCTGAAGCAACTAGATCGGTTCCCTTATTACGACCACTTTCGGAAGCCCTATATACTGTTCCATTTATGTACACGGAAATAGAAGAACAATGGTCATATACATAAATACCTTCATCCTTAGACAGCATCATACATAAAGAAAATAGAAACTCAGAGAAATGCTAACCTGAACAAGAACGCTGTAACTTGAGATCTATGGTTCGAATGAAGAGAACCACACAATATACAAGTTTTCTTTTATAAACCCATTGTATCTGAATGAACACCACACCGGGGTAAAGTAAACCCTGTTGATATCGATAAACATGTAGATATAAATGAATCCTTCTAGAGAAAGTTCATGGAGATGTGGCATCAATCTTAGTGGATGGGATTGGGTACTCCAATGTAATGCATAACCAGTAAAGGCTACAATTGAGAGCCTGCATCTAGAACCAGTATTAATATTTATGACGGGAGATATAAACTAGTAAACGTCAAATCTACATTTTGAATTTTTATATGCCTGTCATCTATGACATTTTAATTTTTTAAAGAGTTGTCAAATATGTCTAAAAAGTGAAAAACCGTTCTACGGGCTGTCAATTTCCAGGCCTGGTACTAACTTTCATTGATTACATCTCTATATACATAGGAGTCTACTTCTTAAAACACAAAGCTGATGTGTTTGCTTTTCTTCGAGATTTTAAAGCTCTTGCAGAGAAACAATCTGGTAAGGAGATCAATATCCTTCACACAAATAATGGTGGAGATTATTCCAATAAATATGTAAATAATCTATATCCTTTTCATTTACAGTTCTTTACCTGACAACTCTTATGACATATCAGTATGGTATGCTTCTATATATCCTTTTCATTCTAGAGCATAGACTCTGTCGGTGATCATTGAATTTTATGCATCAAAATAATCTAATTAGTGTTTTACATATGATAGATTTTCACTCAACATGTCCAAATGAGTGATGATATAGAATCATTTTGTCAAACATATAAATAAAATGCATGCTCAAGTCCAAGTCAACCGAAGGACTAAAATGTAAAATATAAGTAGTTTGTGGATTCCCAATGGAGATATAAATCACTTGAGAAGAACTCTGGACTTTATAAAGGATATAAAAATAATTTAGTTTTCAATTAAAGATAAGGGCCAGAGAGAAGTTCTGTAATTTAGAAAGAGCTTCATAAATGCAATAAAGGATACCAAGGAGTGTTATGAAATGGTGCAAATAGGAGTCTTAGAGGGCATAAAGTCCAATAATGTTGAAAAATGTGACACTATGAAGGAAGTATTAGTATAATTGAGTAGAATGCTAGAAGGATATGTTGATATTACACATGATATTCCAAGCAGTTTTCCTCCAAAGAGGAAGATTGGGAACAAGATAGACATAATTAATTCATCCATGTATGTATATGCTTCAGTAATTACTCTTATTCATATTACTCCATTTATCCTTCAAAATTTTCACCTAGAATGGTAGATGCATATAATTTTAAATATTCATGATGCATGGAAATCACACAGTGCAATAGCATACAAGCATCAGATGTGCCACACCCCTGTGCAATAGCATATCGTGCACAGACCTAGAAAACACCACTAACTTATACAAGAAATTTACAAAAGATCAAAGGTATGCATGCTTTACCAATGGACCATATAGCAAAGAAGTTCTAGAATTTGCAATAGAAACACAACCTCCAGCACAGAAACCTGAAACAAAATGTTCATAAAATGCCATCAATATTTTCATAAGATTCCTTAAGAAGCAATCATGTGCCCAATTGAATAAGATGGACTATATGCTGACCTGTTGATTGATCATCAATGAGGAAGTCTCCCATGTCAAAATGAAGGAAATAGCAAAATCGATTTATTAGAGTATATTAATCCCATGACATACCTACTAGTAACTATGACTCATACAAAGAACATGGTATGCATGTGTTTATCCTTAAATACAGTCAATCTTAAACATGGAAAACTAACATGATTCTATTACATACCTTCCAGTAACTGTTTCGAGTAATAGGAGCATATTGATGTTTACCCTTGAAGTGATTAGGATTAACACCACCAAAATTCATGGTTGCAAAAGGGCTTTCTTCAATAAAAACATATTTTCCTTGGGAAAGAACCTCGAAACTGTTTCCAACAAATGTGAAAATGTTTTCTTTAGCTAAAAGATTTCATACCAAATCTAGTGATCTATCATTGTAAATCAGTGAAAATGACTGATACTCTTTTTCAGGCCATGGATACCTTTGGAAGATTGCCTGAAAACAACAAAAATAAACATTTTTTATAACTTAAGCATTCAAACAATGCCTTCTAGAAATAAAGTAACAAATATATCTTTATTTTTTCAAGTAGATCTCGATACTTTATTACCATAATTATCAATGCAGTCATTCTTCTTTTGTATTCCAAAGTTGAGATGTTTGCTCTAAGTGACCACATTAAATTCGGTGATAAATTGGAAGCAATACAGAAAGATATAAATTCCTAATAAAATATTTGCACAAATAAGACTTTGTAACAAATTAGCAATTATGAGTTAATAAAGTGCACAGTGATGTTGGGGTGAAAAGTTACAATGGAAACTGAAAATACCAATGTGTACCATGCCCAACTCACAACCTACAAGGATAAGCACAAATATAAACATAGGTTTTCCACTACACAATCAAACATGAAAGTTGAACAAGATATGAGATTAAGAAACAAATTACAAAACTACTGGAGAAAGATAAACTAGGGAAGATAACAATATACTCATGTGGAATAATAGGGAAACAATGCTTCAGATACCATTTTCCTCACAAGTATATCTATCTTTTTCTGTCTTTTGACCTTTCATATTCCCATCAAACTCAAATGCCTATCATATTTCTTGTAATGAAATGCCTACATTTAATTTTGTTGTCCAAGCTATATAGAATTGGTAAAGTATTACCAAGGGGCCAGTTATCATGATAAATCAAAATATTTAAGGTAATTATTTAGATCAGATAGAACAAAGTCACCTCAATGTATGGTAATCATCATCATCAACTAAATGTATGTGTGTGCACATCTATAAATTCCCAATACATAGCTCAATCAAACAAAAGAAAACATAATTATACCTTGATTTGTGGATCTTAACACTGTCTTCTTATGCTTTACCTTTCAAAACATCATTCAACATACTTCAATTTTTGTCGTGTTGCAATAGTTTCATGTTAGGACCCATCAAATAAATTTATGTTTGTTTATGAAAATAACAAAACCAATCTAAATAAATACAATTCTATTACAATGTAAATTACAATACTATTCAACTATTCAAGTAAATTAATTGTTAAGAATATATCACCTAATAAAACATGGATAGCCAAAAATACTATGTATATAAGGCCATGGATCTAATCAAAATGTCATTTCTTGCCTCTTAACTATGAAAATGTTTCTCAACGCTATCTTTAACAAGTTCCAATGGAGGAGTCAAATAGCAATAGTGAAAACTATACACTAAAATTATAGAAGTAGATTTTTTTTAATGTATTCTTCCTTACCATTCATTGAGCTCCTCTCTGTTTCGAATAATTTAATATTCTCTACTAGACAGGACCAACCATGTGAAGGTGGAAGCTCTTATGGCCCCTCCCCTTGCTCACATCACTCTCAACTCCCCAAACCCAATGCATATACTTGCAAATAAAAATTTATTTCACTATTTCACAATCCAAATAACAATGCATCTACAATGCAAATAACAATGCATCTACTGCAAATTATTTCACTCTATAGTTGAAAGATGCTTTCATTAAATCATTCTTTAAATCATTCATTAAACCATTCAATCATTCAACAGCTGAAAAACCCATTCATTAACTCATTCATTAAAACATTAATTTAGTCAATGGCATAAAAATAAAATCAGTAAGGCATTCATTCAAACATTCATTCATGAAACAGAGGAAAAAACCATTAAATGTTTTTTTTTATAGATAAAAATTACTCAAAATTTGTTTAGTCACTTCCTTTTTACTTTTCTTCTCTTTAAATATTTAGTTAAAGTCACATCTTCAGGAATCTGATCATCGGTATCCCTACTAGTATGCTCACAAGGTTGAACTTCGGGCGAGGGGCGATGAATTTCTGCAATAATGTCAAAATATTTCATTAATATATTTATATTTTGATAAATACGAGTAATTCATTTAAAAAAACATTACTAATGTGTGTTTTTATCTACCATGGGCACATCAGCATGTTCAACATTATCTCGTACAGGCCCAACCTGTTCAGTGTTATGATCTGCATCTTCATCCTCTACAGTTGAATTGTGTAGAATTAGAATTAATGTTCATCATCTGCAATGGTCTATAAAAAATAGTAGCACATTAATAAATTCATTACCAAGATGAGAAGCATGATCTTCGTTTGGTGGTCATGGACTACATCCTCAACATGAACAGGATCATTACTTTCCTGCACAAAAAGGAATAAATAATTTTTGTTAATTTATTTATAAGGAACAAATTGCATGAGCATTAATAAATTATCATTAAACTATATAGTTTTCACATACTTGGGCACCATATGGATCAGCAGAAGATCGTGCAGTATTCCCAGATAAGCTTCTTTGGTGTTCAACAACGGTGTCAAAACCCTATTCGAAGCCAAGCTTCATGTAATCCGCACTAGGTAATTCTTTGAATCGGTCGGCCTTCATATTTGCATGATGTCATTAATTTTAAATCCTTTTGTCAGAACAAAACAAAAATAATAATCTGTATGATATTTGGATGTGGATTCAGGTTTTGTGATACTTACATATCAGGCTGCCAAGTTGGAGTAACCACCAGGCCCAAGCTTGTGTTGGCCAATTTTTTCAATTCTTTCATTTGTGGACTTAGATGTGTCTGAGAGCCTAATTAAGTTTTTAAATACATTAGTCGATGTACCAAAATTGATATAAAAACTAGTAATAATAAGGCTTACCACTACATTTTGGAATGTATTGCATACCTCCCTGTTCCACCTAGTGGTATCTTTCCTGATTTTCTCAAGCCCTTCTCTTTTCCATCTTCCACCAGGGCTTTCCACTCCATAGATGGAATCATTAGAGGGTGCTCATACCTAGGGTTCTTTTCTAGGTGAACCCTATACTGGTCTCAGACAATCTTCATATGTTTTCCAACCTTCTGTAGGACCTTTGATGTATCGAAGGTATCTTTTCGTAACAGAATAACCAAGCGATTAGTCAGATCATCCTTTAAATATTTTGGCTGCTTGTTCCACATTGTGCGGATGGTGGGCCCAAATATCTCCAAGGACAAATCATTCATATGTTTATAAAATATATCATTTCCTGCAAAACATTAATGTGGTCATTAGTCAACATTAGAAAATATTATCGATATATTAGACACAAATTATAAAAACTAAATTGAACAATCTATAATGACCTGGAATCCTATCTATATTTATTGGAACCAGTTCTTCATTCCCCAAAAATGTACACACTATTGAACCAATGCTAGTCACACGAGAAGATCCAAGAAATGCTTCCACATCTCTATCTAACCCTGCATCCACCCCTTCTTTTGCATCATCTATTGTGGGTGGGGAAACATCGGCTACACCCTCCGCTGCCCTTGGAGGTGTCTCATAGCATGTTGTCGATTTTTCAGTGGACAATATGGGAGCAGTATGTGGTGTACATGGAGTGGTTTGGTCACTGGGACCAACATTTCCTTAACCACCACTGATAATCTCCATAGCGCGTTGTAAATTCAAACCATTGTATTATAAGTTCAATAGCATATAAAATAAATATTATAAAGTTTTTATAAATAAATTTGCCTTTTTATTCGATAACTTGCATCCACTCGTTTACGTTGCTATAACAACAATTGAATCCTTTGTTAGAGCCCTTCTGTTAGTGGAACTGCCAATGTCAGACGAATCAGTTCCTCATTTTGTTTTTCCCTTTTCCTTTGTAGCACCCTTAACGGGTCTGCAGACTTTCTAATTTCACTATCTCTCATCAACCGAGAGACCTCATTCTGTAAAGAGTTTTGAGATGTTGTTTCATAAACGGAATCCCCTTTCTGCAATTGAAATATATAAAAAAATTGCTTAGTCTTTGAAGCAATAGTGTGCGCAAATAATGATATTAGGGATTAAATCTAGGATTACCTGATGCCTAGACGAGAGTGTGGTCTGATCAACAGATGGGGATTTACCTCGATCAGCCACCTGCAAAAAAAGTAGAGAACATTATCACAATGAACGCAATATGTAAAAGCTAACAAATACAGAACAAAAATAAACACTATGCTACATGTTTAATATGTGTACATTTTTTAAGTATATAGAATGTGGAATTACATGTAGGTTTACTGGTTGCCTCGAGGCTCCATTCATCTGATCAACAACTGGGGACTTTCCCCGGTCAATCTGCAAAAAAGGTAGACAACATTACCATCATGAACGCAACCATAAAAACGAAAGAATACATAAAAAAAATAAACATTATGGGTCACGATATACATGTTTACGATTTTAAAGTATTTGAAATGGAGAATTACATTCATGTTTGGTTGTTGCCCTGATGCTGTAGTCGGGTGATTAATAGCTGGTTGGATTCCCTGATCAACACTCTGGATGGAAAATAGATAATATTATATAAACGAACCTAATATACTAATGAAAATACATAACAACATATATGTATGTCTATCCTAAATTTAATATTACATTGGCAATATCGATGTATACCTGCTGCCTTGACTCAGGACGATAAACATCTACGGAGATGGAGGTGCCCTTGAGAGAACCCTGCATCAAAAACATACTAAAAGTTATATAAGGAAACATGAAAAGTAGAAAATTTCAATTATATGCTAACGAAAATTCCTATAGATGTTAAAATAATTAATAAAAAGGTGGTTAATTAATAAAAAGGTGGTTAATAAAAAGGTGGTTAAGGTGGTTTAATGTTTAGTATTTGTTTAACAACCACATATTTCTACAAAACTAAGTGGCTAGTTACACCTATCGGTGTTCACTGGCCACTTGACTTGTGGTTGTGCTAGTAACATATACATAATGAAAAGGTCATAACCATATGCAATATACACATTAGTTTCCATATGAAATAATGATTCACATTTTAATGCAGTAGGGTTAGCATTTGTACCTTTTTTTCTTAAAGATTTTAATTTGAGGATCTTATTCCTTAAAATGTCCATTTTTACCAAGAGCTCGTCTATGAACATCTCAAGAGTTGAAGTTATCTCCTACAATTCGTACAGTCATATTGGTATCATTTTTTTAGAGAGATGTAAAAAATTAAAACAGAAAACTATGAAACAACATGCATATTTATTCACTTCAACATCTCCAGTGTTGTCCCTACATCAACATATTGTTAATGATTAAACTCTATAAACGTCATCATATAAAATGAACTAGATTGATACAATTGTTAAGTATTTTTTCTTTCTACACCATCTCTACTCAACATAATAGGTCACACCTTATGTCAAATGGATAAAACTATATATGAAATGATGCATATACTTATACCAAACTATTGCAACAATTAAAAAATATATATATCCTTAACCAAAGAGTTTGCAATTGAAATTAGACCCTCATGTCGCCTTTGACAGTAAAATTTGGAATGATTTCTAAGTGTCTTATTTGTAACCCAAAATAAAAGATAAAGTGAAAAAAAGAACTATGTGTTCAAGTAATAAGGAGAGACAAAAGTGAATGAAAATTGAAATCATTCTTCCCCACCGCCTTATCTCTCAAAATGATATTATCTATTAAAATTGAAGCTTCAACAATCAAATGTCAGTTCTCATTGGCTCACTCTGTTAAGGTGTGGGTCTCATCTCTAAGGTGGACCGAGTTCAATTTCCCTTAGTGGGGAGTTAGTTGGGAGGTGACACCCTAAAATACAACCAAGTTGAGGGTTGGTGAGTGGTATAGGATAGATACAATCCTCAAGTGATTTTGATGGCTTAGATGCTCCTCGGTCGTGATTTCTTAGAACACATAACACTTCTACAAGATCAACATAAGCATTCAATGCAATTGGATAAATTAATGCTTCTTATTGTTTTTTTCCAAAACCAAATGATTGTTTCATATACATATACAACACCAATATGAACACCTTTTATATGCACATATATGTAGATTAATCCAAAGTCACTCAAACACATTCTATGTGTTTGTGGAGTTCATCAATCAATCACCTACCTCATCATCAATGGCATGTTTTTTTTAAATTAATAGATAATTGCTTACGAAGTAAGCAAGTGAGTGTATCCATCTCATCATTAATTTCATGTTTATTGGAATTCATAATTTCTTTTAGGCTCCACACGGATAATATCATTTGTTTTATATTTTCTAGATCTCTAGCATGATTGTTGTTAGCATCTACACCTTTATTCAAGCAAAAGCAATCAACATAGTATCAAATCCATAAAAAAATTGTCTTCATACTCACTAAGCTAAGCTAAAAATGTGAATAACTACATACACCAATTACATAGAAAGATGAATGTACATAATGAAAATACACCACTTGCATATGGAGATCAATCTACATAATGAGAACTTTTAATTTCTGTAAACAAAAAAAATATTAATTAAAACCAATATTTTATTGATCTCATCTCTATTTTTACCATATATCCTCTTTTGATTTCATTAAACATTAAAACTCCCCACTTCAAAAGTAAAGCTATTTTAAAGTAAAAAGACCAACCTCTTTGCTTATTAAATACATGTTTTGTGGCTATAGCAAGCTAACAAATAACACATCATGAAATCCCCATATCTATACATACCATCACTTAGGATGTTCCCCATTTATAATATACTATGGCCTTTTTATGTTAAAAAAAGGAATAACATTGATTTATAAATTCAATATAGATTAATATATATATATATATATATATATATATATAAAAGATGGATGTGGCCCATGACTAGACATATATTTAAGTCAATACAACGACATAAAGCCAAATTATTTTGAGTGGTGGATTTCCACATTATGTATTAAAGTAAAGATCCCGTTTTGTATTGTTTGTTAAGTTGATTAACATATTGAGGTTATTATTTAATATTTTATTCGAAAAACTTTGGGTGTACGCGGTGGAAACCATTAGGAAGTCAATTACTTATTATCATTGCACACCAACCATATGGTGGTCTTTTCTATTATCATCATTGGACCACCTCTCTCAGATGTTTTTCTTGGTGGTATCATTGGTACTTAATGACAAATATTTGGTCTCCATTCTTTAAGATAAGGGTATGATAACAAATACTATGTTAGAATGGAACTCAAGATAATTGATATCCATATGTTTTTCTATATTTGTATAAAAGCATTAGTTGGTATAGGATGTCTATAAAGTGAAGATAATTGATATCCATATGTTTTTCTATATTTGTATAAAAGCACTACTTGGTATAGGATGTCTATAAAGTTGAAAAGGTGTTATGTTGCATTATATTGAATATTTATTACGAGTTTGAGTGGGTTTGTGGAGTGTTTTTATGGATAGTAAAAGCTTTATGATATTGTTTTTTTTTAATAATTGAAAATATGTTCAAAGTTGTGTATTTACATGATGATTTATGATTTTGTATGTATGGTTCAATTTTTTTATCATATGTCATTTTTTTTTCATTTTTTTCATTATATGAAAATGAGTATGTTAAATTTTATATTTACTCATAAATATAAAATTTATGTTTTTTTATCATAATATTAATGATATTTATCTTCGTCATATTTTAAAATTTGTATTTTAATCTACTACAAGAACAACACTTTTTAGTAGATGTTTTTTTGCAAAATCTCTTCAAAAAATATTTCATTTGTTCATATATAATCGAGGCTACTAGTGGAGCCAGGTGACCAGAGGTTTTATTAACAATGTGTTTAAATGGTAAATAATACACCAGTGCGCCATATTGTATTGTGCATAAGTGCGTCATAAGTTATGAGGCATCAAAGACAAAATACCTTAATATTGGGTGAATAAAAATTTTATTTATTTATTTTAGCGCTTGATTTTTCTGGTGCATTTAATATGAGCAATGCATTTTGGCATAAATTTGTGAAACACGCTCAGTCCTATGAATTTTTTATCAATAAAAAACATGTTCATATTTTAGAAATATATATAGATAGATCAAAATGGTACATTAAATAAGTGAAAATTTGCATCGGTGCATCACTACGATGTAACATGTTCGCATCGCTAAAATGATGCACAATAAATCCTATAGAGTGCCAATTCTCCATAATAAATGGAGCATCGAGGCATGATTAAATAATTTAAATTATATAAGTTTTTTTTAACACTCTTTAAAACATAAAAGATTTCTATTAAATAACTAAATGCACTCGTGCACATTATAATATTTAAGCATCAAAAAGTTTGTGGATTGAATACAAATATATATTGTTTAAATACATAAGCACCATTAATGTTGTTGACTTATATTACAAACACAATGTTTAAACATGTAAAGTTTCAAGCAACTATAACACTGCTACTTTATATTATGAACACATCGTAAAAAAATAGGGAAAATGTGCTAAGATATTACAGTGCCATTTTTAATACTTAGAAGGATTGGAAATTACGATGCATATACATATTGAAACCACATCGAATAAACATCGAATCTCCAACCTAACAGTTAGGTATGCAATGTGTCTTATAATACTTGAGCATCGATGGAAGTGCATTATTATGTCATAAATGCAACATTAATCATTTTCAACTACTAAATATCAAAGAAGATCGATGCTCTTTGAATTTTGCAAAAGCGCCATCCTAATGCATACCTTTTATTTAAGCACATGATAACAAATCCCTTGTGTTTATAGGGGCACATTTATGTTACTGATGTGCCCTTAAGTGATAACATTAACAAATTTTGCCAACATCCACACCACATGCAAACAACGTGGAATAGTAATTTATATCACAATGTTAGCGATTCTATTCAAATATTGGATCACCACAAATGATGCATTCTAACTGATCTACCACTTTTTTGCAACAATTTTGATTGCCTATAGATCACTACGATTATGTGTTTAATGGGAGCATCAGTTTCCCTTTTGGACCAAAGTTATTTTTTTTTATATTTAGATGTTTTAGGTGACTAGACAATCATTATAATGCCACTGTCCTAGGATGAGGACTAGGGGACATATGCATATGTGGGGGAAGATGATTCCCACAAGGGGATAGGTAGAGTTCTCTACATCAATCCAGAGGATTAGAGATGTTTGCAAGTGAGGATGAACTCACCATGGATCTTGTACATTACCCATTTTTAAGTATGGAATAGTGAGGATGACTAAACATCATATTTACTTGTGATGAGCCACTAGATGATAGAGGTAATATTAACATTATATTTTAATTAATTAATTGTTTTCATTTTTTGTCTTATTTAATTCACATGTAATTTATTGTAAAATTTTCTTTAATTTTTCAAATAAGTGGTGTTTATGTATTTACATATATCATTATGTATGTTAAGGAGTTTCCTCATTTATAGACACCTAGCATGTGAAGTCGGCTAGATCATAGATTCCATGAGTACATGGTTGACCAATATTATGGATTGTTGACTCGATAGGGAGTGCACCTTGTCTGAGTTAACCGAATCTTAGATTTCCCTGATATTATAGCTATATGGGTCACCCTTCAAAATGAAGTGGTCCTCCTTGTAATACAGCTAACGATTGATAAGTTGTTTATTTACTTTGAATATTTATTTTTTTATATTTTGACAAATAAAGTCAAAATAAATGTAATGGATTACTAATATTAAATAATTAAATAACTAAGAGGGATCAAAACCGAAGTAGTCGTTAAAAGAGTGTTTGCCGACCCACAAGGGGAAATGATAAATGATGAAATCTGCTGAGTGAGAACTCAAGTGACGCAGGAGGCATCTTCCCCAAAATCAGGTCAAGACTCCTTGTGGAGCACTAAAGAGAAGGAGGCTCATAAATGACCAAGTCCTAGGAAAAATACTATAAAATAGTATGTCCATCGAATAAGCAGGTGGTTGGTGATGGATGGGGAAATAATCTATTGATGCAAAGAGATGGCGCATTGCTCAAAATTATCCCTTGTGGTTGAGCAAGCATGCTTGGAGGTTCAAATATAATTTATTTCACATGAATTTTGGCTATAACCTTCATAACCATTCATCCTTAAGCTCAAAAATAAACCACATTAATTTCCGCAAGGAAGTTCAACCTTCCGCAATTAGATCCACTTCTGCAACTAGAAAGGTCATTTCTACACTGAAACTGACTTTTTCGACTTTCACTTTTCTCATTCTGCCTTTTCTCTTTCTGCTGCGGACTTTGGGAATCAGAAAACTAACATTTGGTGAAATCATTTATCCACATTTCCTCCTTCCGCATTCCACCTTTCCTCCTTTCGCTATAGACTGTAAAAATCAGAACTTAACATGTGACGGGATCATTTATCCACATTTTCATCTTTCACATTCCACCTTCCTCCTTCCACTGCAGACTGTGGAAATCATAAACTTAACACATGACATCTTCATTTGTGCACCTTCTACTTTCCACCTTTTACCTTTCATGGGTGGAATCTGGATCACGAAAACCAACGCTTGGCCTTATTTCCCTTTCTGGTTGCTGCCTCCCACCTTCCACCTTTCGCTGCAAACTCTGGGGTGTAGAAACATACACATACCTTAGGATTTTCAGATCTTTCCACTTTTCGACTTTCAACTTCCGACTTCGGGTAGCAGAAGTCCTGAAGTATAATACCTTTATCCATTCACTTCCCGCATGACTTCTTCCACACCATTGATTCTTGCGGGGGTAATCTCAACCGTCGATCTTATGGCTCATATTTTCGTCGTTCATCCTCATTGGGCCTACCGAATTTCACAAATATGGAAATTTTATTTACCCGCGCTTGTTGACATTACAAAATTAACCTCCTCCGTATATCTAAATCATTGGTTTATGTTCATCATTCATCTTCACTGGGTATATTGGATTCCACAAATATGGACATCTCATTCATCTGCGCTTACTGATTTTGTGGAATCCACCCCCATCATTGATCCCCAACATTGTTAAATCTCGGTTGTCAAAACATGCGAGGTGTACAATATTTTTCAAATCTAAAAACTTAATTTATTCGTGCATGTTGAGTTCGTGGAATCCACTCGCGTCGTTGATCCCCAACATCGTTAAATATGAGTCGTCGAAACATGCAAGGTGTACAAGATTTCATAAATCTAAAAACATAGTTTATTCGTGCATGTTGAGGCTGTTAAATCTATTTTCGTCATTGATCTGATTCCCTCAATCCATCTGAAAGCATAATATTCCTGTGAGTTAACCCTTCCTCCATTACCAAAGAAAAATGTACGTCTTAGCATCTTTCCTTGGTGAAATCATCTACAACCTTTATTCTTCCCCTTTGTCCATATCGACCCTCATTTCCTTAACCTTCCTTTCACTGACCTGAACTTTTGCAGGGAAAAAGGGCCAATGCAAGCGTAACAAATCTTCATCCAACACTATAAGTAGTATTCATGAACTTCATTTAAGCCTGGGATGGCTCCACCTAGAATAAGGCTCAAGCCTCCTCACAAGGAACAAATACCCTGGATTTTTAAATCAGGGAAAACATACATTATGCAAGTAACTCATTACAGAAGGATTATGACACCAATAGGAAACCCAAAACATCTAATACAAGTCACAGTTATTCAGACAGGGCATGACTACCTTTTTTCGGGAACTAAGTCAACCTATGAGTTCCAGGGGAGGGAAATAGAGTAGGTGTATACCCTACCATTATTAATCTACATAACCAATACCATCCTAATCACATGAGCACATCCCATTCATCAACCCTACTTTTCATCAACAAAACTAAACGCATTCTTATCATTTAGCAACATTGAAGCATAAAAATACACATCTACAGACACGCCCTAAGCTCATCAGTCAAAGGAAATCATGTAGTAAACTAGTGATTCTTTACAAAGCACTATTACACCATTTTAGATGCCATTTACCCCAATACAAGGCATAATCATCTAAATCATAGTGTGTTTGTAAGCAACTTTTCCATCAATGAAATTGAAACCACTAATTATCATTTTCTTGACATTGAAACACAATTATACATGGAACAATATACCCTGATTTCAGAAGAATGGCAGGAAAAAAACCTCAGTAACGAGACCAATTTGTAAAAGAGACACAATGAAAAGGGAACAACCACATTCCACCCAACCGTAGCTTAGGCACAGATCACTTCGTCTTCAATCACCCCCAAGCTAAACTATGCATGATGAGAGTGGTGGTAGTCAAACTTAGTCCAGTTATCCATCGATAAATCACTTTCCTAACACAGGTTTCCCACACAACAAGTATTCAGTGTTCCATCATACTCAACGGCATGCCGCCTCCTAGCATATGCTTCCTTATTTATAGTTTTTGTTTTTTCCTAGGTCTTTTGCAGCTAACGGCCAATTCCTCCAAGAATTTCCATTGCCATTTCATCCTTGATTCCCCAGGGTGGGTCTAGCGCCATATTGGAATTCCCATGCCTAGTGTAACCTCCTTTATATTGACTCTTCACGTCCCCCACTCTCGCATGCATAATTTCCTCATTCAACATGGATGTCCCTATCATTCAGATTTTTATTACAAGCATAATGTTTTAGTTACAGTTTTCCTCTAAGGACCGATTGGACTAATCCAGGTCTTCCAATCACATTAAAAAAAATAGTATTTTCAAAAATATTAAAAAAATAAATTTTATCACTTGGGCGATATTACATCCTTTCCCCCTTATTTTAACACTTTCCACAATGTTCTCAGTCGTCTTCCATAGTTCCTGGGAATAGACCCGGGTCCTTCTTTCACAGGACATATTTTAATTCTAAGGTCACCTCCTCCGAGATAAAGTGCTTCCATTTCACATTAACACAAGCGAAGACTCGGTTCCGAGGCACAATTTCTTTCATGTCTAGAATGCGCACAGGTTCCACCTGGAATTCTCCCTCTAGTTCCACGTGTACCACATTCCAATCAATGATGTGAGTGGAATCATATACATATTTCTTTAGTAATGAAATATGAAAAACATTATGAATTCTTAAGTGTGTTGGTAGAGCAATATTGTATGCCACGGGTCCAATCCTTTTCAAGAATTGAAAGGGTCCGCAAAATTGTGGTGCTAATTTGGTACAGCTTCCCAGTTTCATGGATCTCTTTTTGGGCTTCACTAAGAGGTAAACATGGTCTCTGAATGAAAAATCTTTATGTTGTCTTTTCAAGTCAACATAACTCTTTTGGCGACCATGCACCACCTTCAAATTCTTTTGTACTTCCTGGACAGTTTGTTCCATGTCTTGTATTTCAAGTCATATCATCAAATGATCCACAGGGCTATCCCAACTAACAGGTTCAGTACACTTCCTTCCATATAGGATTTCAAATGGGCTCATCTTCCCAAAGGCCTTGTAGCCATTATTGTATGCAAATTTTTCCAGATGCAAATAGTCTTCCCACTTAGTGGGTCTTTCCATGACATACATCCTCAACATGTCCTAAATGACTTGGTTTGTTCGTTTTGTTCGTACATCTGTTTCAGGGTGATAGATAGTGTTGAAGTTTATCTTGGTTTCCAACCCTGCAAACAATGACTTCCAAAAGTTTGATGTAAAATCTACATCCCGGTCAGAAATTACCATCTTTGGAACTCCATATCTCCTTCAGGAATATTTCTGCAACATTGACATCCTTATAAGTCGATTTCACAGGTATAAAATGAGCAGACTTGCTTAATTTATCAACTACAACCATAATTGAATCATGTTGGTTTTTAGTCAAAGGAAAACCTGTGATAAAATCCAATTATATTACCTCCCATTTCCATTTGGGAATTGGAAAGGGTGGTAACAAACCTGCTAGATGTTGGTGTTCATCCTTGACATGATGACATTCCAAACATTTAGACAGGTATTTAACTAGATCTGCCTTCAAATTGGGCCAAAATATTTTCTTTATAAGGGATATTATCATCTTTTGGTAACCAAGGTGTCCTACATAAGGGGGTTTGTGCATTTCATTCAAGATAAATAGTTTTAAATATGCAACATTAGGCATGTATATTCTTCTTTTAAACCAAATTAATCCTTTCTGGTCTACTTTGAGTTCAATCCCATTCAAGTTTACGTCTTCTGTCAGCAATTTATTCAGTAGATTTCTATATTGCATCATTGATGCTAGCTATTTTTATTCTTCTCAATAGATCACCTTCTGGTTGACTCACGATGACTTCATACACTTCATGAGTTCTCCGGCTAAGTGCAACAGAAAATTTATTTTCCTTACCTTTGATATGTTTCACTTCAAAGTAAAATTCACTTAAGAAGGCCATCCATCGTGCTTGTCTGGCATTGATTCCAGGCTGAGTAAATAGATTCTTTACACAGGTGTTATCAATCAATAAGATGAACGTTTTCCCTAACAAATAGTGACTCCACATCTTTAAGGCATGCACTACTGCTGCCAATTCTAGATCATGCAATACGTAATTTTGTTCATGATCTTTCAAATTGCAAGATTCGTAGCATAGCACATGCCCTTCTTGAGATAGTATTCCCCCCAATCCCTCCTTGCTAGCATAAGTACATATTGTGTAGTCTTTATAGGGGTCAGCTACCACAACAGAATTTCAACCCAAAATCCGACACCTTGCATGTCTGAAATTTGACACTTCTCTGTCGCATCTTCGACACATACACTTTTTTTTTCGTCGATGGCATAACGTCGGATATTCGACATGCTACCAAAGTGGGTAAAAAATCCAACACACCATGCTGTCGCCTATTCGACAGTTGTCTCTTTCAAAATGTCAATCAAAACTTGCATAAACCGTCGGAAATCCGACACCTAGCGACACTTGAAGGGTCAACCTTCCGACGGGTAGAAGCGTCGAAGACATGGCAATGCCATCGGTGTTTTTATCTAGAATGCATGGAATTTTTTATGCCGACTGACACTTGAAGCATCGATCGTCTGACGGGCTGAAGTGTCAGAGTCATGACACTGTCGTCGAAAGGTTAATACAAAGCGTCGGTTGAGCATCACATTCATGTGTCAAATGTTTGACAGAAGCGTCGGAATACCGTCAAAAAAGTGACGCCTGTTGGTAGATTTAACAAAAAAAAATGGAAAAATTTCACTTAGAAAAGTTGAGATCTCACAGAAATAAATTGTATGTTTTTTCAATTTTTTTCTTAAAACTCCTACTTTAGCTTTGTTAATGCATTCTAATGATGTTAGTAAGTTATGGCATGATATTTTTGGGAATATTAACTTACGTTAATTGCATCAATTAATCAAACAAGACAGGATAGTGGGGTTTCCACCTATATCCTTCTTATATGGAGTTTGTCCAATATATACTCTTGGTAGGAACCTTGAAGATAGATTTGAGAAAGGAAAGGCTAAGAGAACCACATCACTTCTTGATTTTGTGCTCAGTGACATTACTGGTCCCTTTCCTCACCTATCTATGAATTAATAAATATACGTACTAACCAGGCCTGGAAATTCAAATCTATTATGCCTATCAAATGGAACTTTAATGATGGTATTGGATTTTTCAAGCCTTTCACATTACGTTTACTTTAAATTCATGACTTTCAACTAAATTAATTGGGTAAGAAGTAAGTGCTACTATAGACTTTGGTATTTTAAAGCTCGCCAGTATCCAGCAAGTTATTAAAAGAGCTAGCAAAGTATCCAGCAATGTATTACAGGCCTACCCATTCTCTATAAGAGAGAAACCACAACAAATTAAATTCAAGGAAAAAATCATATCCCTGACCAATAACCCATAGGCAGAATCATAGCCCTTGGGACAAGAATCAAACCAACAACCTTAATTACAAGCCTGTGGATTGTAGTGCTCATGATGAGAAAAAAATGGCATGTTGCAAGTAGCCTGTAATTAAAAAATCACATTCTAGATGTTTTTACTTATTTCCCTACTTTAACTTAAAATAAATGGCATTCTAGGTGTTTTTACCCCTTTCCCTGGTTAATAAATTTAAAATAAATCACTATAAAATTGAATTTAAACTGCAAACCCCAACCCGGATTTTTTTACCCCTTTCCTTGGTTAATAAATTTAAAATAAATCAGTGTAGAATTGAATTTAAAGTGAAAACCCCAACCCACCCCAAATTCTTAGTGTTTATTTATTTTCCCTTTCCACAATTAGTAAAATTAAAAAAACAAAACACAAGTACAAAATCGAATTGAAAAATTGCAAACCCCAATTCAGCCCAGCTTTTACACCATAAAAATATGCAAAATGTTCAAAATTGAAGCAAAAACAAAGTGAGAAATGGAACGCACTTGGTTACCCAGGCTGACCACCACATGAGGATCAGAGATATTCATAAAATCTGAAGCAACTAGATCGGTTCCCTTATTACGGACACTTCTAGGAGCCCTATATATTGTTCCATTTTTGTACATGGAAATAGAAGAACAATGGTCATATACATAAATACCTTCATCCTTAGACAGCATCATACATAAAGAAAACAGAAATTCAGAGAAATGCTAACCTGAACAAGAACGCTATAACTTGAGATCAATGGTTCAAATGAAGAGAACCGCACAATATACAAGTTTTCTTTTATAAACCCACTGTATCTGAACGAACACCACACCAGGATAAAGTAAACCCCGTTGATATTGATAAACGTGTAGATATAAATGAATCCTTCTAGAGAAATTTGATGGAGATGTGGCGTCAATCTTAGTGGATGGGATTGGGTCACTCCAATGTAATGCATAACCAGTAAAGGCTACAATTGAGAGCCTGCATCTAGAACCATTATTAATATTTATGATGAGAGATATAAACTAGTAAACGTCAAATCTACAGTTTGAATTTTTATATGCCCATCATCTATGACGTTTTAATTTTTTAAACAGCTATCAAATACGTCTAAAAAGTGAAAAAACGTTCTACGGGTCATCAATTTCCAGGCCTGGTACTAATGTTCATTGATTACATCTCTATATACACAGGGGTCTACTTCTTAAAACACAAAGCTGATGTTTTTTCTTTTCTTCGAGATTTTAAAGCTCTTGCAGAGAAACAATCTGGTAAGGGGATCAATATCCTTCACACAGATAATGGTGGAGATTATTCCAATAAATATGTAAATAATCTATATCCTTTTCATTTACAATTATTTACCTGACAACTCTTACAACATATCGATATGGTATGCTTCTATATATCCTTTTCATTCTAGAGCACACACTCTGTAGGTGATCATTGAATTTTATGCATCAAAATAATCTAATTAGTATTTTAGATATGATAGATTTCACTCAACATGTCCAAATGAGTGGTGATATAGAATCATTTTGTCAAACATATAATAAAATGCATGCTCAAGTCCAAGTCAACCGAAGAACTAAAATGTAAAATATAAGTAGTTTGTGGATGCCCAATGGAGATATAAATCACTTGAGAAGAACTCAGGACATTATAAAGGATAGAAAAATAATTTAGTTGTCAATTAAATATAAGGGCCAAAGAGAAGTTTTGTTATTTACAAAGAACTTCATAAATACAATAAAGGATACCAAGGAGTGTTATGAAATGGTGCAAATAAGAGTCTTACAGGGCATAAAGTCCAATAATGTTGAAAAATGTGACACTATGAAGGAAGTATTAGTATAATTCAGTAGAATGCTAGAAGGATATGTTGATATTACACATGAGATTCCAAGCAATTTTCCTCCAAAGAGGAAGATTGGGAACAAGATAGACATAATTAATTCATCCATGTATGTATATGCTTCAGTAATTACTCTTATTCATATTACTCCATTTATCCTTCAAAATTTTCACCTACAATGGTAGATGCATATAATTTTAAATATTCATCATGCATGGAAATCACACATTGCAATAGTACAATGATCACACAGTGCAATAGCATACAAGCATCAGATGAGCCACACCCCTGTGCAATAGCATATCGTGCACAGAACTAGAAAAAACCACTAACTTATACAAGAAATTTACAAAAGATCAAAGGTATGCATGCTTTACCGATGGACCAGCTAGCAAACAAGTTCCATAATCTGCAATAGAAATACAACCTCCAGCACAAAAACCTGCAACAAAATGTTCATAAAATGCCATCAATATTGTCATAAGATTCCGTAAGAAGCAATCATGTGCCCAATTGAATAATATGGAATGTATGCTGACCTGTTGATTAATCATCAATGAGGAAGTCTCCCATGTCAAACTGAAGGAAATAGCAAAATCGATTTATTAGAGTATATTAATCCCATGACATACCTACTAGTAACTATGACTCATACAAAGAACATGGTATGCATGTGTTTATCCTTAAATACAGTCAATCTTAAACATGGAAAACTAACATGATTCTATTGCATACCTTCCAATAACCGTTTCGAGTAACAAGAGCATATTGATGTTTACCCTTGAAGTGATTAGGATTAACACCACCAAAAGTCATGGCTGCAAATGGGATTTCTTCAATAAAAACATATTTTCCTTAGGAAAGAACCTCGAAACTGTTTCCAACAAATGTGAAAATGTTTTCTTTAGCGAAAATATTTCATACCAAATCTAGTGGTCTATCATTGTAAATCAGTGAAAATCACTTATACTCTTTTTCGGGCCGTGGACACCTCTAAAATATTTCCTGAAAACAACAAAAATAAACAGTTTTTATAACTTAAACATTCAAACAATGCCTTCCAGAAATAAAGTAGCAAATAGATCTTTATTTTTTCAAGCAGATCTCAATACTTTATTACCATAATTATCGATGCATTCATTCTTCTTTTGTAGTCCAGAGTTGAAATGTTTTCTCTAAGAGACCACTTTAAACTTGGTGATAAATTGGAAGCAATACAGAAAGATATAAATTCCTAATAAAATATTTGCACAAAGAAGACTTTGTAACAAATTAGCAATTATGAGCAATAAAGTGCACAGTGATGTTGGGGTGAAAAGTTACAATGGAAACTGAAAATACCAATGTGTACCATGCCCAACTCACAACATGCTGGGATAAGCACAAATATAAACTTAGGTTTTCCACTGCACAATCAAACATGAAAGTTGAACAAGATATGAGATTAAGAAACAAATTACAAAACTACTGGAGAAAGATAAACTAGGGCAGATAACAATATACTCATGCGGAATAATAGGGCAACAATGCTTCAGATACCATTTTCCTCACAAGTTTATCTATCTTTTTTGTCTTTTGACCTTTCATATTCCCATCAAACTCAAATGTATCATATTTCTTGTAATGAAATGCCTACATTTAATTTTGTTGTCCTAGCTATATGGAATTGGTAAAGTATTACCAAGGGGCCAGTTATCATGATAAATCAAAATATTTAAGGTAATTTTTTAGATCAGATAGAACAAAGTTCACCTCAAAGTATGGTAATCATCATCATCAACTAAATGTATGTGTGTGCACATGCATAAATACCCAATACACAGCTCAATCAAACAAAAGAAAACATAATTATACCTTGATTTGTGGATCTTAACACTATCTTCTTATGCTTTACCTTTCAAAACATCATTCAACATACTTCATTTTTTGTCCTATTGCAATACTTTCATGTTAGGACCCATCAAATAAATTTATGTTTGTTTATGAAAATAACAAAACAATCTAAATAAATACAATTCTATTACAATACTATTCAACTATTCAAGTAAATTAATTGTTAAGAATATATCACCTAATAAAACATGGACAACCAAAAATACTATGTATATAAGGCCATGGATCTAATCAAAATGCCATTTCTTGCCTCTTAACTATGGAAATGTTTCTCAACGCTATCTGTAACAAGTTCCAATGGAGGAGTCACATAGCAATAGTGAAAATTATACACTAAAATTATAGAAATAGATGTTTTTGAATGTATTCTTCCTTACCATTCCTTGAGATCCTCTCTGTTTCGAGAATAATTTAATATTATCTACTAAACAGGACCAACCATGTGAAGGTGGAAGCTCTTATGGCCCCTCCCACCCCCTCACATCACTCTCAACTCCCAAAACCGAATGCATATACTTGCAAATAACAATTTATTTCACTATTGCACAATCCAAATAGCATTGCATCTACAATGCAAATAACAATGCATCTACTGCAAATTATTTCACTCAATAGTTGAAAGATGCTTTCATTAAATCATTCATTAAACCATTCAATCATTCAACAGCTGAAAAAACCATTCATTAACTCATCCATTAAAACATTAATTTAGTCAATGGCATAAAAAAAATTAGTAAACCATTCAGTAAAGCATTCATTCAAACATTCATTCATGAAACAGAGGAAAATACCATTAAATGTTTTTTTTATAAATAAGAATTACTCAAAATTTGTTTAGTCACTTCCTTTTTACTTTTCTTCGCTTTAAATATTTAGTTAGATTCACATCTTCAAGAATCTCATCATCGATATCCCTACTAGTATGCTCGCAAGGTTGAACTTCAGGCAAGGCGCGATGAATTTCTGCAATAATGTCAAAATATTTCATTAATATATTTATATTTTGATAAATACGAGTAATTCATTTAAAAAAACATTATGAATGTGTGTTTTTACCTACCATGGGCACATCAACATGTTCAACATTATCTTGTACAGGCCCAACCTGTTCCGTGTTATGATCTGCATCTACATGCTCTGCAATTGAATCGTGTAGAATTAGAATTAATGTTCATCATCTGCAATGGTCTATAAAAAATAGTAGCACATTAATAAATTCATTACCAGGATGAGAAGCATGATCTTCGTTTGGTTGGTCATGTACTACATCCTCGACATGAACGAGATCATTACTTTCCTGCACAAAAAGGAATAAATAATTTTTGTTATTTTATTTATAAGGAACAAATTGCATGAGCATTAATAAATTATCATTAAACTATACAGTTTTCACATACCTGGGCACCTGATGGATCAATAGAAGATCGTGCAATATTCCCAGACAAGCTTCTCTGGTGTTCAACAATGGCATCAAAGCCCTATTCGAAGCCAAACTTCATGTAATCCACACTGGGCAATTCTTTGAACCAGTCGGCCTTCATATTTGCGTGATGTCATTAACTTTAAAGCCTTTTGTCAGAACAAAACAAAAATAATAACCAGTATGATATTTGGATGCGGATTCGGGTTTTGTGATACTTACATCGTGGGCCGCCAAGTTGGAGTAACCACCAGGCCCAAGCTTGTGTTGGCCAATTTTTTCAATTCTTGCCTTTGTGGCCTTAGATGTGTCTGAGAGCCTAATTAAGTTTTTAAATACATTAGTCGATGTACCAAAATTGATATAAAAACTAGTAATAATAAGGCTTACCACTACATTTTGGAATGTATTGAATACCTCCCAATTCCACCTGGTGGTATCTTTCCTGATTTTCTCAGGCCCTTCTCTTTTCCATCTTCCACCAGGGCTTTCCACTCCATAGATGGAATCATTGGAGGGCGCTCATACCTAGGGTTCTTTTCTAGGTGAACCCTATACTAGTCTCGGACAATCTTCAGATGTTTTCCAGCCTTCTGTAGGACCTTCGATGTATCAAAGGTATCTTTTCCGAACAAACTAACCAAGCGATTAGTCAGATCATCCTTTAAAGCTTTTGGCTGCTTGTTCCACATTGTATGGATGGTGGGCCCGAAGATATCCAAGGCCAAATCATTCATATGTTTATAAAATATATCATTTCCTACAAAACATTAATGCCATCATTAGTCAACATTAGAAAATATTATCAGTATATTAGACACAAATTATAAAAACTAAATTGAACAATCTATAATGACCTGGAATCCTCTCTATCTTTATTGGAACTAGTTCTTCATTCACCAAAAATGTACACACTATTGAACCAGTGCTAGTCACACAAGAAGATCCAGGAAATGCTTCCACATCTCTATGTAACCCTACGTCCACCCCTTCTTCTGCAGCATCTATTGTGGGTGGGGCAACATCAGTTGCACCCTCCGCTGCCCTTGGAGGTGTTGCAGAGCGTGTTTCCGATTGTTCAGTGGACAATATGGGAGCAGTATGTGGTGTACATGGAGTGGCTTGGTCACTGGGACCAACATTGCCTTGACCACCATTGATAATCTCCATAGCACGTTATAAATTCAAACCATTGTATTATAAGTTCAATAGCATATAAAATCAAATATTATAAAGTTTTTATAAATGAATTTACATTTTTATTCGATAACTTACGTCCACTTGTTTATGTTGCTGTAACAAGAATTGAATCCTTTGTTCAAGCCCTTCTGTTAGTGGAACTGCCAATGTCAGACGAATCAGTTCCTCATTTTGTTTTTTCCTTGTCCTTTGTAGCACCCTCAACGGGCCTATAGACTCTGTAATTTCACTATCTCTCATCAACCGAGAGACCTCATTTTGTAAAGAGTTTTGAGACGTTGTTTCATAAACGAAATCCCCTGTCTACAATTGAAATATATAAAAAAATTCTTAGTCTTTGAAGCAATAGTGTGCACAAATAATTATATTAGAGATAACATCTAGGATTACCTAACGCTTAGATGAGGGTGTGGTCTAATCAACAGATGGGGATTTACCTCAATAATCCACCTGCAAAAAAAGTAGAGAACATTATCACAATGAATGCAATATGTAAAAGCTAACAAATACAGAACAAAAATAAACACTATGCTACATGTTTTATATGTGTACATTTTTGAAGTATTTAGAATGTGGAATTACATTCAGGTTTACTAGTTGCCTTGAGGCTCCAGTCGTCTGATCAACAGTTGGGGACTTTCCTTGGTCAATATGCAAAAAAGGTAGACAACATTACCATCATGAACGAAACCATAAAAACAAAATAATACATAACAAAATAAACATTATGCGTCACGATATACATGTTTACGATTTTAAAGTATTTGAAATGGAGAATTACATTCATGTTTGGTTGTTTCCCTGATGCTGTAGTCTGCTAATCAATAATCAGTAGGCTTCCTTGATCAACACTCTGCATGGAAAATAGATAATATTATATAAACAAACCTAATATACTAATGAAAATACATAACAATGTATCTGTATGTCCATCCTAAATTTAATATTACATTGGCAATATCGATGTATACCTGCTACCTTGACTCGGGTCGACAAACATCTACGAAGATGGAGGTGCCCCTGAGAGAACCCTGCATCAAAAACATACTAAAAGTTACATAAGAAAACATGAAAAGTAGAAAATTTCAATTATATGCTAACGAAAAGTCCTATAGATGTTAAAATAATTAATAAAATGGTGGTTAAATTGTTTATTGTACCACAACCATACTAACATTGTTTATATCTACATGATTCAAATTGTAATCAATAAGCAGTTCTTCGCCAGCAGCTATTGATTTAATTGCACATACAAAGACATGGTTTCCTTCACGCAAATCAAATATGCAGTTGGGTTGCTTTAGTGTAGACCCTGGTTGTGTACTGTTTATAAACCCCGCAATATTACCGGTTTTTTTTGGCCTTCCGTCCATGTACAACGTTGCTCCTTTTTTTTTAGCTTTGTCTTTCAGTTAGTATATAATTCACTGACAACCCATATGATCTATGCATACTTCATGTATATTGGACCAGGTGCATCCAATCACTATAATTGTAACAGGCCCCGACATACTCCATCAATTCTGTACATCTACCATATCCAACCTTTATGTCGTCCATGCAAAACAACCCCAATCCATACAATGATGACGGTGCAATTCTATATATCCTGTCATTCACACAAAAATCAGTGTTTACTTGAGGAATATCACTAGGCACCGATTGTTTCACTAGGTGTTGGTACCTTAAGGGCACATTGATGTCTCCCACTGTCTCATCATCATAGGAACATGACCCCCCTCCTTAGAGAAACAAATTCATTCATTTGTCGAATTTTCTTCTGATCTTCTGACATCTAGTTGATCTAGCCCTTGTAGACCTACTGGATGTCTCACTTTCCTCTAGCCTTCCCAAACTCCCTTCGCTGGAGGAAGACAGGTGTGACAAATACCTGTATGGTTCTACCTACACCATGGTCGAACAAAATTTTGGCATAAGCATAGTAAAATACCAGCAAAAAAACTTGGAAAGACTTATAAGCAAAAAAATTTAGAAAGACTTGTAAGCAAAAAACTTGTTAAAGAAAAATCTTGTCAAGAATGAGTTTGGTTAATTGGTGTGGGCATTTGGTAGCCCTAAAAATTCTAACGTATGCCCCTCTTTTAGTTACATACAAGTCTCCATTCTCACTTATTACTTGCATTTCCTTTTCCTAACATGAATTGGGTAGGCTTCATAAGCTTCATATGTATGCTTGTGGCCATTGTACTTTGGCCTTTCAATGATGTCAAGCTTGAGACGATCTGTTATGCATATGCATCAAATATAACACTGCAATTTATGCCAATATATGTCTATACAAAACCTGGAGGTTCTCCTTTAATGGACTATCTCCTTCAAAGAACATATCTTCGCATTCATCTACATTTACTTCGAATAGAAGTGATACGGAGTTGGTATGTTGGTCACTTCCATCAAAAAGCATCTTTGACATGAGTTCCTTTTTCAAGGAATCTTGATTAATCTCCTCTTCCAAACTTCTAGTTGGTCACTTTTCCACTCTACATTGGCCCGATTATTCATTTTCCTGGCCACTCCTCTCTCCTTACTCTACACTCGTTGTTGTAATCCTTACTTTTAATGGTTGTAAGTGGTTTTTATTTTTCCCATGAATGATGTTGTGATGTAGATGATTATCCATTTTACCTAATATGTTTTATGATCGTTTCCATGTTTTCTAAAGTGCACATACTTGTTGTTTATGGCTTCTTTTGCTCGAAAGTTGAAGGGCCTAAAAGTGCACATATCTCATCTAGGACCCTTTAAGAGTCATAATAACAACTATTGTTATAGGATTTTATTCTCCAAATGAAACACCAAAACCATACTTATCGGTTAATATTTTTGTAGGGATGTTTTTCTGATCTCTCCCATAATTTATGATACTAATGGGATTGTGACTATCAATTCAATGCCTTATTTGCATAGTGGCATTCCTACAATAGTATGCCCCTATAAAAAATTCTTATGTATGCCCCTCTTTTAGTTACATACAATTATCCATTCTCACTTATTGCTTGCATTTCCTTTTCCTAACATTGCCTTTTCCTTTTACTGGCATACCCCCTTTTCAACAATAATAGTTGTAGACTTAATCAAGTGTGTTTGTACCAAGTTGGACAAGTCAACTGAGTTGACCCCCAACCGAGCTGACTCGGCCTTTGAAACGATTCGAGTGACAAGTTTGGTACCGAACCAAGCAAATCAGGGTATGACTGAATGGATCGGTAACAAAATGGTCAATTCATCCCAATCCATACTAAATTGACCAAGTGAATGTGGGAATGCACAGGTCACACACATGACACTTAAATTCAAAAAAAAAAACCTAGAAATATAAACATCGAGACTCTAAACCTACTTCATTGTCAAGTCAATTAGCTTTGTAGGATTCCTATACATCATAACACTATTTGGAGTAAAACACAACTTGCTTTGTAGGCCCTAGATGCCACCCATGTGCACAATAGTTAAAATAGTCAAAGCAGCCCCCAAATACAAAAACTTTCTTCACAAAATAGGGCATGAACCATGTGAACAACCTTCCAAGTGGACCAACTCAATGAGTAACCTCTAAGCATGTAATATCTCTCATGAAATGGTGTATAAAAGAGTGTAAGAATGCTTCAAATGATGACTTTCTCCTTTGGTAGGGTTGAACACTACTCTTATGCATGTGTCTCCAAGGGTGAATGTTCCTCAAATAATGAGAGAAGGCCTTCCTCTAACAATAAACCAGTACACCAAGGTGAATTGGCCCTATTTAGGGCTTGCAGAACAAACTTGGTATTTTCAATGTCACACTAGGAGCAATGTTGGGCAGTCCTATGGGCATAAACAACTCTAGAATCAAGTATGAGCATCAAAGGGACAAATCTGAGCACTTTGGGAGCATTTTGAAGGTCACAACAAATAGTAAAGCATCTCAAATCAGTTATAATTAGGCCAACTTTCAGATCTGGGCACATTGCAGCAATAAAATATGATGATCAATGGAAATAGGAGGTGGTCTTGCAATTCTGGCTATGAAAATGAGAAATATGTGGGTGAAAACAACCCTAAAATCTCATTCATATGCCTTATAGCAGCATCCACATGAATTCTGGGCACAAACAAACCTGTTTGACAATAAAAAAAAGGGTTTGAAACAACCCTATTTCACCATCTTAGGCACCCTTGTGAACTTATCCATCACCAAACAAGCATACCTCTAAATATGGGCCAAATTGGAGGGTTAAAAGGCAGTTCTGGGCATGAATAGCCCTATGAAAAGTGACAAACAACGGAAAAACAGGCTTTGAGAAATGTTTGGTTGAATTTGAGGGTTGAAATGACATTAACAAACAATTTCGGGCACATATATGGACATAAAGAGCAAGCCTGGGCACTCCAACAGCCTCAAACCTTCATTCTGGGAATAAATAAGGGTTGTTCCAACCTCCTAAACAACAATTTATAGCAGTATCATGAATTCTAGGTGCTTTTTCTCCATGAAAGAGGGTAAACAAACCTAAATAGAACCAATACCATTTAATTTCAGACCCTATAAACCAAGTTGGATTGTGCTTTAGGTGATTCTCAGCAGTCTCTTAAAGGAGATCAATAGCAAATAACAGTCTTTGGTGGCTTTCCTTGCAACCGTAGGTCACAAAACAACCCTAAAAATCTCTGGACCTGTGCACAAGAGAAGTAACAACCCCAGTTGGCCCTAAAATACCAAGTCTGTTCTACATTAAGAGCCCCTGTCAGTGCAATGATTCTTCCCATTGTTTGATAGTTTCCCTGTGATTGCCATTACATGATTGCCATCTATAAACCACTATTGTGGTTTCATCATTGCTCCCACTCAAGAACAAAAAAGTAGACATGACTTCTCTCCCTACATTAATTTCACGCGCACATAATGACTAGCTTTGGTACTTCCTAACTTTTCAGTATTCCTTTTGACAACAAAAATGAAACACGAAACAATATCCTTACTTTCAGCATCTTGCACAGCTGATGGCTTTGATCGAACTGTATAAGTACTTTGTTCCCAAAGTAAATATTTTGAGACCTACGAACGAAGGGGAGCAAGATGAATGGTTGAAGGACTCCAATGGAGGATGAATTGATGCCCTGTTCTTCCTACCCAAAGGTCCTTTTATAATGAAGATTATCCCTAACTTATCATTTATTTGTAGTCTTCTATTGTTCACCCATTCTTCTCTATGAAACAAGGTTTTATGCCGATCTAGTATGTATATTCATGATGATGCTTATTTTCCCATATTAATTTTCAACCCCAAGGAAACACTAACTTTTTTCCCCATACTAATTTCAACCCTAAGGCAATCCTATAGTAGAAAGAACCAAAAAAGACTATACCCCACAAATCAAAAGGCTCTTAAATTAACCATATCATGCCTTCCTCAATGATTTGATGAAACCAAGGGGATGGAAAAAGGGTAAGGAAACATCAAATATCACTCACACGATGGAATAATTCTAAATCTAACCAACTGTCTAAACCACAAAGGTCATCTTATCGTGTTAATTGTAAGTGGGACAAAAAAAATCAGACACGGTGAAAATTGACATAAAATGTTCAATAAAAAATGGAGGACATAAAAATACCTAGTACTTGCTTCAAGGCCCAAAGCATAAACCGTAAGATTCATGAGTTTCCATTAATGTCCGAGTATTACCTAACCCAATTTCTAGGAAACTAAGCACCTCATGGTCGAATCATGATATTGCAGCAATCTACATACATCCTTCACTTGAATGGTGTTAGGATTGCCAAGAACTAACATCATTCAAGTGAAGGATGTATGCAAACTGCTCGAGACATTATATCTCTACTCATTCAATTTCCTTCAAAGTGTTGTAGCTTGCTTAGTTCTCCTCTCTGTTTATCATTTATGTTCAACATCACAGTGAAATCAACAAGTCCAGGCAAATATTCTAGTACATCGCCTTTACAGTAATGGACAAATAATGATGTTGAGTTCTTGGAGATCCTGTAGAGTGGATGTTTTAACCTCTTCAGTGCTACTCTGTAGTGCATAACCCAGCACTTCAGAGGCATATTTCTTAGTGGTAACCTACAACAATCATATATATATATATATATATATAATCCATGGTGGTGAAGAGCGGACATTTCCAGATCTGCTACTTGGCACGTTCAGGAATGAAAAGAATGTTTTAAATACATTTATATCAGTCTATAATATTTGATGATTTATTCCTTTTAGCTTGTCTTGATGATGCTTGTTTTCCCATATTAATTTTCAACCCTAAGGCAACGCTAACTTGTTTTACCATACTAATTTTCAACCCTAAGGCAACCCTCAGGCAATCCCATAGTAGAAAGAACCAAAAAAGACTATTCACACAAATCAAAAGGCTCTTAAATTAACTATATCATGCCTTCCTCAATGATTTGATGAAACCAAGGGATGAAAAAAGGGTATGGAAACATCAAATATCACTCACACTAGGGAATAATTCTAAAGCTAACCAACTGTCTAAACCACAAAGGTCATCTTATCATGTTAATTGTAAGTGGGACAAAAAAAATTAGACACGGTGAAAATTGACATAAAATGTTCAAATAAAAAATGGAGAACATAAAAATGCCTAGTACTTGCTTCAAGACCCAAAGCATAAACCATAAGATTCATGATTTTCCATTAATGGCCAAGTATTACCTAACCCAATTTCCACGCAACTAAGAACCTCATGGTCGAATCATGATATTGCAGCAGTCTGCATACATCCTTCACTTGAATGATGTTAGGATTGCCAAGAACTAACATCATTCAAGTGAAGGATG
>LPNX011140578.1:3772-32313 GCA_001517045.1 Pseudotsuga menziesii | reverse complement strand
AATGTTTAATAATGATTTTGATTTTTTATAAAAAGTGTAAAAGGTTTTAATTTAGATATAAATATTAGTAAAAATAATATTTATTGTACATAGGTATCTATTTAGCTCAATGTTATGATATTTTCACAAACATATATACCTCATTTCCACAGTCTTGTACATAGGTTTTCAATAGTTTAAGAATTTTGTTATCTTATAATAAAATCAATAAAATTATATTCAAAGAAACAATTGATAAGAGTGGTGGGCAGGCATATAGTGACAATTAAGATAACCCTCATTGTGAAGTTTGAAGTGTTCTATCTTTCTAGATATATTTTTAAGAATGGTGCAAAGGCATATTTTATATTGCCAATTAAGATAACCCTCCTTGTGAAGTTTTTGGTGTTCAACCTTTCTACATAGATATATAGATATATTCCATGTCTAAATTTTTAAGCCACGAACTAGGCTTTGTGTGTTTCTATCAATTATTTGTTTTCTCTAATGTGATTGCGATTATAGTCACTTGCTATAATCATATCTTTTCTTTTTAATATTGATAAAATACAAATATTTGGGCTCCTATGGAGTCTTAACACTTTAGACATCTGTGTTCGAATTGATTAAATATATTTTCCCTGTTTATAATGTATCATGTTCATAAAAATCAATGGAATAGGGAAGAGATGTTTGATCTAGTTTTTTCATAGAATGAAGGAAGAAAGATAAAATGGAAATATACAAAAGAAGATATTGCAAAGAACATAGTAATATAAAAAAACCCAAATTCTATTAATGGATGAAATAGTAAAAGACTGTAAACCACAAAGTAATACAAAAATCTGTGAAGATAGATGTATGTGTCAGCTATGCTCATTCCAATAAATATTACAAGAGACTAAAAGTGCCTAATAACTTAAAGTGTTGATTAGTTTCATGTCTTGTAGAAAATTTTAAATTTGGCAATTTTTTGATAAGATATATTAGTAATGTTTTGACTTTCACACTTTATTTTAGAAATAAAATTTCTATATATAATATTTTTAATATGTTTTTTACAAATATATGCTATATTGTTTCTTGAATTTATGTGAATCGTCACTTTTCGGAAAATAATATGAAATAGTATCGTTTTTATAGAAAAAATCTCTAAAAATTCATTGAAAATGGTTTTAAATGTCTTTATTTCCTGAATTTTTTTATAATTTTGTCAATAAAAATGTCTTATTTTGTCCATAAAAATGTCTTATTTTCTAGAAACAATTGCAAAATCTATATGTTTTTTATTATAAATTACTTATAAATGTATGTTATTTTGTTAAATTTCTAAAAACACACTTGAAAATAGAAATTAAATATATTTTACGACAAAGATAATTCGAAGGCCCAAAAAAATGCCTCAAAATGAAAATATGTGATACTGGCATCAACGCTTTTTGAAACGGAGGTAAAAATAGCTACTAAAATTAGGAGAGAGAAAAACGAGAACTGTGTCGAGTTCTCGTTTCATAGTATAAGTGGTTACTACTGCATCACCAAAAGTCTTTCCCTTTGGCCACATAAGAACTTGGCCATCTACAAAAGCAACCCTCATTCCTTTTGCATCCAATGCAGATATGGAGAGGAGGTTCTTCTTTAGTCCTGGTACAAACAATACATTTTTCATCTTCATAGACTTTCCAGAGTCTAGCTTATAGGAGGATTCACCACTACCTTTTATTGGATACTAGTAGCCATCCCCAAGTTTCACCTTGTGAGGTGACTCATGTTCAAATAGTTTCACAAATGATTCTTTGAATCCCATCATATGTTTGGAAGCACCACTATCTATAAGCCAATCATTGCTTCCATGTGAGATAGTTCTCGTGAGAGCGGAGATCAGCACATATTCTTCATCACTTGAAGAATCATCACTTTCTTGTCTGACTCTCTTTGTGGAAGGTTCATCATCCTCTGCAGCATGAGCATGATGTCTTCTCTTGTTTCCCCTTTTGTTGTGAGAGTTCCCTTTGTTAGGACAGTATTTGGATATGTGTCCTTTCTCATCACATGTGTAACATCTAATAGTAGACTGATCTCTTCTAGAGTGTGAGTTCTTACTTTTGGAGTGATGATGGTCCCTTCTGGTTTTCTTGGTGTCGACTGTGAGAGCTTGATCTTCACTTCCCATCTTTTCTTCTCGAGCTGCTATCCGAGCTTCTTCTTGACAGCATTCTTCCCATAGTCTACTGAACTTGACTAGCTTCTTTTTGGCACAAATCCCTTGAATGAAAGAGTCCCATGCCCTAGGAAGACCATTCAAGGTGGTCATCACAATCTCTACATTCTCCACTTCTTCATCTACTGCTTCCAACTGTTCCTTGATCTGAGAGACCCTTGTAAAGTAAGACTGGATGGTGTCTGCATTCTGGCTCTTTACATTCTTCAGTTGGTTTCTCAGAGTCATCTTCCAGTTTATGTTCTTCCCTTCAAACAGTTTGTTCAGTGAATCAAACATAGCTTTAGGTGTCTTTAGGGAGGACATTTGTGGTATGAGGTGATCCTTGATTGAATCAGCAACAATCCTCTTATCCATTAACAATTTCTTCTTGTGTAAGGCCTTAGCCTCATCTCCCTCTGGAATTGGAACCTCCTCATTGACATAGGAGTCCAACTTGTTTTCTTCCAGGACCAGGAAGATCCTATACTTCCAGGCTCAGAAGTTATCAGCTCCCTCAAGCTTTTCATCAAGCTTGGTATGATGAGACATCTTAACTAAAAACCTCAAATGGAAATACAAAATATTTAGATATTACCAGGTTATGATGTTAGATTTGGATCTGGAGCTAAATTTCTGCAGAGCTGGTTCAAGAGTAGATTAGGGTTTGACTTTCTCGGAGTTCTGTCCAACCAAAAAATTTGATCTTGATCTCTAAACTTCTATTTTGAGGAGGATATAAATCCAAGCATGGGCTCACTCCAAAATTTCACTTCTGTGGAAAGCCCTAATTTCTGGCAGTAGTGTCAGGTCAAAAACTGAAAATGCTCATAATCAGATTCTGCTTCGACAGAAAGATGCGCCCTGGAGAGGAGAGTCAGCTCAACCTTATTTTGCTGAAAATATATGGAAAGAGATCTAAAAAGTAGGAAGCCCTATTTTCTGCAGCTGCGCAGTGTCTTCTTCTCAAGTTAGCTCTGATACCATGTTAGATTTTTATCATTCAAGCTTGCATTATATTAGGATCTTTAACTGAAAGAATAACAAGCACAACAATCAAACACAAGAGACAAAGAACACAATGTTTTTCCTTAGGGAAACCATAAATTGAGAAAACCCTGCAACTTCCTCAGAGATAGAATCAACACCAAAAGTAAAACCCCAAAACAGTAAGATGATCTCCCGACAGCAGTAGTCTCTTTCTTTCTAGCCCCAGCAACTTATTCTTCCTCAGCTATGCACTACAACTGAGTGTGAGTGAGTGTGTGTTAAATAGAGAGGCTCACTCTCTATTTATACTAATTCCTAACTTGACAATAACTCACTAGGGCAGACTTCTCTAGGAGAGTCTAATAACCCTAGGGCCCCACAACTGTGGGGAATTTAACACTTGAACAATAGGAGGGTTACCCACAATGACTTGACATGACTTGTTTACATTATTGAATCTCCCGATAGGAACATCGAAGCATGACATGATACAAATACATTACAGAAACTTCTCGAAATAAACATCGGGGTAGAAGACATAAGATATACAGGTGAATACATTCTGAAGTTACAAATACATCAACATATGAAATATGTCAGTAGAGTACATAGGTAAATGAACAGCTAAGTTCTAATTAGTAATAGTTCCTAGGTTGTAGGAAAACAAGGTTTAAGCTGTAAAAGACAAAACAGAAGTAAAATTCCAAGAACAAAACCTTAGATAAATTGTAGAACATGAATTAAATTTTAGCCTAGGGTTTATAATAAAAATGTAAACCCTAAAAGAATTTTACAGGAAAACAAAGGCATATAGGGTTAGAAAATATAATGTACATACTTGCATAATCTAGCCAGCACTTATTCTATAAAAGGAAATAGGCATTCAAGAACCTCATACCTAAAAATTGAAGCTCTTCTAATGGCTGAAACTTGCACACTCAATTACCCAACATTAACAATTCATAGGCAGATTTGACCTATGTATAGGTGATTGAATCACTTGGGAACTACCACGTTCCACCCGACAATGACCCGGACCCATTCCTGGTTTCAATTCGGATCTCCCCGAGCTGGTTCCAACATGCAAGTAGCTTAGAGCTCCTAAGGTAATGCTTCCCTAACTAGTATATTAGGTTTGGATCAGTTCTCCTTTTTCCTCTTAGGAAAATGTTCTCCAATAACTCTCTTGAAAATAATCACACAGAGTAATGACTCCAAAATGATGGAACAAATCCCCAAGCCTCTCTTTGGCTTGGGACTTTATAGACCGACTTTTTAGTCAAGGGGGAAGTTTAATCAAGAATCACTTCATTTATTGATTTAACCCTTTTTATTTAATTTGGTACTTTTAATATTTTAACTTAGGAACTTTTAACTATTTCCTAATGGGACTTTTATAGGTATTATACTACTTAATTTTTATCTTAGTAATAATAGTAATAGATGGAACTTTTCCTTCTTTCTTACATTATTAATATTATTACTATGTGTACTCTTTATACATACTATGTATAAAGTATATAATAATATATTATTTGGTAACATTTGTCTTAGGGTATCACATATTGTGATCCCTAGACTTATGACACTTTCTTCATTAAGGTCATCAGGTAGATGGTTAGGTCTACTAGGCTAGGAAAATTGAAACATCCTCACATGTTGGATTCCCTCATATAACATGGTAGTTCTTCCATTCTTGATGAGAATACAGAAATTCAAAATTTCATTTAATCACTTATAAATAAGTCAGATGAGATCAATATTTTTCTCGAGTCGTTTTCACTCAGGAATCATCAATTCTTTTCAGTAATTCCTAGTGCTTATCAGAGCCCATACTCAACGCTAAAAAACAAGGTGTTACAAACTTAGTGCAATTCTAGAGCCCTTCGCTCAACACTAATGCTAGGATGTACTTGTAGGATACACCTAGGGATACAATGGCCAAGGATCCGATGTTCTAGAGCTTATGCTCAACATCAACATGGAAGGCTCCAGGGCTTATGCCCAACACTTCCAAATTATCTTTTCATGTGTTCCAGAGCTTCATGATCAACACAAATGTATCAAAACTCATGTGCTTCAAAGCTTCTTACTCAACACAAATATAAGTACTCATGTGTTCTAGAGTTTCTTGCTCAACAAAAAACATCAATTTATCCATGTGCTCCAGAGCTCCTTGCTCAACAAAAAACATCTCATCAATCATGTGCTTCAGGGTCCATGCCTAGTTATCAAACAAATCATCATGTTCATATGCAGTGTGGTCTTCGACCCAGTATATCAAAATAAAAAATAAAGGTAACATCATAATCAATGGGGCTTATGTCCATAAGTGTTAGGTCCAAAATTTGGTATATTACATCCCTCCCTACTTAGAACCACGTCATCCTTGGTGTTCTAGGGAATCATAATGAAATAATGAAAGAAGGTGAGGTAAGCCTCTCTCATGGTGGATTCATTCTCCCAAGTAGCCTCATCGGCTTTGAAGTGCTTCCATTACACTTTCAACTAGACTACGGTGAACTCCCTAAGCTGCACCTCTCTCTTGTCCAATATATGAAGAGGTTCAGGGGAAAACTCCCCTTCAGGTTCCACCTGTAATAAGGACCAATCAACGACATCTTTAGTATCATAAACATATTTCTTTAATAATGATGCATGGAAAACATTATTGACTCCTATGTGTGCATGTAACACTAGTTCATATGCCACTTTCCCTCTCTTGTCTAGTATTTCAAAGGGTCCACAAAACCTAGGTGCTAACTTACCACACCTTCCCAAGCTCAACGAGATCCGTTTTGATTTTACTTTCAAGTATACATGGTCTCCTATTTGATAATATTTATCTTTTATTTTCTTATCCACGTAACTTTTTTGGTGTTCTTGTGCTTCTTTAAGGTTCACCTGGACCTTGGTAACCAATTGCTCCAATACCTTTGATAAATCAGACTCTAACATGAGCCGATCCACCAGGCTATCCCAAGTAACCGGTGTTCTACACTTCCGTCCATAGAGTACCTCAAAGTGACTCATCTAGGCAGAAGTATGGTAACTGTTGTTATACGCAAAATTTGCAAGATGCAGGTAGTATTCCCACTTAGTGGGGTTGTTCATGACATACATCCTAAGCATGTCCTCAGGAGTCTGGTTTACCCTTTCTGTCTGCCCATCTGTCTGCGGGTGATAAGCAGTACTAAAGTTCAACTGCGTCTCTAATCCATAAAATAATTATCTCCAAAATATTTCGGTAAGCTTTGTATCTCGATCCAAGATGATTTCCTTGGGTATCCATTGCAATCTAAATATCTCCTTCAAGAAGATATCGGTAATGTCTACTGCCTTGTAGGTCGACTTCACTAGAATGAAGTGTGCTTCTTTTAACAATTTGTCAACTACTACAAAGATAGAATAATTGTGTTTCTTAGTCTTCGGTGGACTGGTGATAAAATCCATACTAATGACCTCCCACTTGCATTCTGGAATGGGTAGTGGCTGCAACAATCCCAAAGGATGTTGATGCTCAGCTTTGACTAGCTGAAATTCCTGACATTTCGTGATAAACAGCGCAATGTCGGCCTTTAACTTAGGCCATAAAAAGTGTCTCTTTACGACGGATATCATATTTTGATATCTCGGATGCCCCGAGTAGGTTTTCCGATGAAATTCCGTGAGCATGCCCAACCGAATTTCCCCTCCTTCTAGAACTTACAATCTCTCCTTGGACCATAGCAGTTCTATTTCTTCTACCTTGTACTCTTTTTGTTGTTGAAAAAACCTGTCCTCTTAAACTTTATGGAGGATTTCTACATAGAAAGGGTCAACTTTGTTGGTCATTCTAATCCTTCTGTGCAAATCCGAATCGGTTTGACTTAAAGTCACCTCATATATCATGTGAGTTCGTCGACTTAAAGCATCATCAATCTTGTTCTCTTTCCCCTTAATATGATTTATCTTGAAATGGTACTCGCTAAGGAAAGCCAACAATATGGCTTGCCTAACATTTAGATCTAGGTGGATTTCCTAACATTTAGATCCAGTTGCTCGAATAAATACTTCAGACTCATATTGTATGTCTTCAAAAGGAATTTCCTTCCCATGAGGTAGCGCCTCCACATCTTCAATGCGTGAATGATGGCAGCTAAATCAAGATCATGTGTGGGGTAATTCTGCTCATGTTCTTTTAACTTTTGCGATTCGTAACAGATTGCATAATCATTCTGCAAGAGGAATCCTCTGATTCCTTCCTTGCGTGCATCCAAGCAAACAACAAAATCCCCATCGGGATCCGCAATTCATAGTATCAGTGTGGTTGTCAAAGCTGCTTAATATTTTGAAAACTTTCCTCGCACTTGGTCATCCCAAAGAACTTATTTTCCTTCTTCTACAAAGCAGTCATGGGACAAGCTATTCTTGAGAATTTCTCAATGAAATTTTGATGATATTTGGCTATCCCTAAAAGGACCTAATGTTAGTGACACTAGTAGAGGTAGGCTAGTATTTTATGGCTCTAATATTTTTTGGGTCCAAAGTTATCCCTATCTCGGAGATAATGTGACCCAAGTACTGTATCTATGGTTTGTAAAAATCACATTTACTAAACTTGGCGTACAGCCGGTGTTCTCATAACACCCATAGCACTATGTGGAGGTGCTCCTCGTGTTCCTATTTACTCTTAGAGTAAACTAGGATGTCATATATAAAGACCAAAACAAATTTATCTAGATATTTACTGAATATAATATTCATCATACACATAAAGTTAGTGGGTGCATTGGTCAACCCGAACAACATTACTACAAAATCGTAGTGTATGTACCTTGTACGAAAGGCGGTCTTGTGAATATCTTCATCGTGAATCCATACCTGATGGTATCTTAGTTGCAGGTTGATCTTTGAAAATATATTGGCTCCTCCTACTTGATCAAACAAGTCATTGATCCTAGAGAGTGGGTATTGGTTATTGATAGTCATTCTATTAAGCTGACGGTAATCGATGCACATCCGCATCGTACCATCCTTCTTATTTATGAAAAGTATCATTTCTCCCCAAGGGGACACACTTGGTCGGATATATATTTTTTCTATCAACTCCTGCAACTGCAGTTTGAGTTCCACCAACTCTGATACACTCATGTGGTAAGGGGCTTTTGAACATGGAACTGATCCTGGTGTCAGTTCTCTAGAAAAATCTAGGTCTTGTTTCGGAGGTAATCTAGGGATTTCCTCAGGGAATAAGTCCTTGAATTCTACAAGAATGAGAAATTCCTCCATGCGTTTTTCTCTCTCAGCCTGTATGTCTCTGATATTTACTGCAAAAAACTTGCAGCCTTTTCTAATGCACTTCTTTGCTTGTAAGGCAGATATCTTCCTTACCAAAAATTTCTTTGGTACGCCTTGAATCTTCACTTGATTACCTTGGCTATATGTACAGAATATTGACTTGTGTAAGCAATCGAGCATGACATGGTGTTGTTCCAACCAGTCCATGCCGATAAGTATATCATATGATCCTGAAGGTAGATGTTTAGGTTTACTTTCGTAGGAAAACCATTTAGGTTTACCTCACAATCTTTAACTATTTCCGAAACTTTCCATTTCGTACCTGTGGCTAATTGTACTAGCCAAGGTTTATCATGTTTTTCTTTTCCTAGTTTACATATATCAACAATTTTAGGTGATACATAGCTCCGGCAAGCACCAGGGTCAAGCAATATTGAAATAGAAGTGTTAAAGATCTTACCTTCTATCTCAACCATGGTAGCCTGATTGTCTGCCTGTCATCCATCCAAGGCTGCATGAATCCGCGGTGTTTCGGCTATGTCCTCTACCATTGGTTCTTCTTGTAATTTTTGCAAGACCCCATTGGTCTTGTTCTTACAATCTCAAGCACAATGAGGACTGCTTCATTTCCAGCATTTGATCTGTAGCGGGGTAGAATTGGCTCCCCTAGCTGCTAGTGGCTTGTTAACATTTGGAGCTGGTACATATGGTTTTGTACCTGATTTGTTGAAGTTCTTGCTCGCTGGAAAACTATTGTTCTGTTTCCTGTACGGGGGTGGGTTAAAACTCGGTTTGCGGTTGTCATAGAAGTTCTTATACTTGTCTATGTTTCTATTCATGTTCTCTTTCCTTAGCTGTCCATGCTCAGAATAGAGCCTAGCTTTGTGCAATGTGGTGTCCAACATTTTAGGCATGTCAAACTCAATCCTTTCCCAAAAGTTGGGAGGAAGAATTCCTAAAAACTGCTGGATCTTTACCTTTTCATCCTTGATGTATGGTACATAGTGTAACAGATCTAGAAAGATGTTAATAAAATCATCCATAGTCATGGATCCCATACGTAACTTGTGAAATTGTTTCACCTTAATGTCAAAGAATATTTCCGACATATACTTTTATTGAAATATCTCACGGAATTTACTCCAACATATTTCTCTTACCTCATCTTTCTTGGTATTTTTCAAGTCTTTCCACCATCTCATTGCTTTTCAATTTAAATTATAGATGGCTAGTCGAGCCTTCATTTCGCTAGAGTAGTTATGAACTCAGAAATATTTTCTCATACCCAATAGCCAGAGTCTTCATCTTTCTCCCCCAAGTTCACCTCTCCTTCATAGGTTAGGGCTCTTATCTTTCTGAACTCCCCCTGGGCATTGTCATCACTTCTTTGTTTCTTTCTGCATGGAGAAAGAGAGTCCTCACTAAAAGGATTGTGATATTCTCCTTCTAGAGGTTCAAGGGTATGTTCCTCTTTTCCTTCTTCTTTTGGGATGTTGGCTCGTTTATGATAAGGTTCCTTCTTGAACTTGTTTGTGGAATGAGTGGTTTTTCCCTACGGGATTCCTCCCGTCATATTTCGCAGCAATGCTTCATTGATTACTTGATGTTCCTTTCTTTCATTCAGATTTTCATCTCTCAAACTTTGCAAGTCTGCTTGAAGACATTGTATGGTTTTCATAATATCATAATTAAGTTCCACCACCATTTCTGCTTCCTGGGTGGGGGTATTCAATTTCCCTTGTCGGTCGTTATCTTCTTCACTGTTCATGATTTGAACTATTCTGTAAAAATTCCTGAAAATTGCAAATTTTAATAAAAGGAAATTTTTTGTTAGTTAAAAAAAATTAAAACATACTTTATTTTCGTTGCAACAAATGTCTGGTATGTCCATTAGGTCTCTTAGTGTTGAAACTAGGCTCTGATACCACTTGTAAGGTCCCCAAAAATTGAAAAAAAAAAATTTATTAGGCTAGTCGAAACTACCCATACTGGACATTATTTGAACTTGCGGAATGTGTTGTACTCTTTTTATACTACTGTATTTTCATAAGTTGTTCTTACATCTTGCTTCCATTTTTCTTGGTGCGGTTATTACCATGTTACTTACATTGTTGTGATGTTGATTACTATTTGTACTATGGCTAAGCATTGAGGTGTAAGTCAATTTTTTTGTGTACTTCACTATTTATAACATGTTCTTACTATCGTATACATGGCTCTAACTTAACTTTTTTCTTGGAAAAAAAGGAGTGGAGTGGCGAGACTAGTTTATATTGTAACCACCTGAGAGGTAACATTTTCTGCTTGTCACATTAGGCTTACTTAGTTATGTCGAACTAATGCATTACTGTCCCAATTGCGTGTAGGTGCACTTGGCGATGGAAAACTTGTTTAAAATGTTTAAGGGATGGTATTGATCATTTGATCACTAGCGCTAGCATTTGCAACTCTATCCTACTGACATTCACTGGTTTTTATTATTATCATTACGGTCTTTATGATAGTGTCAGGGTTACTGCCACACTTATTACTTTGTGACACAGACTTTTTGCTTATGTGACACTTATTATCATGGTGTAAATGCTTACAACTTGCTCATTCCCTAACATATTCTTACTATATGGTTTCAAAGTTAGTAATATAATACATTTGTAAAACCATTGGCTTAAATGTTCTATGGCATATCTCATATCCCATGGTCTTAGGGCTTATAGCCTAAGTTTAAACGATGCATAGTGTGTTTATGCATATCACATGGATTGGAAATATATGGTAATATATCATGTTATGCACTATAGTGGTTTGGGTTTGGAGGATGTTAATGGGAACCAAGGCGGCGCCTTTAATGCGCATTGGGAAAAGTGGCATCCCAGATTAGAGCTTGGCTCAACTCTAGGGTTTGGTCATTCGCAACTTGCCTTCTTGTACTTTGATCCTGCACAGTATGAAGAAATGTGATTTCAATGGCATAACAAGTATGTGATCGTTCTTTGTTATTAGCATCATTTGTTGATTCATTTCGTTTAAAATCACATACTTCTCATGGTGCCTTTCACTTTGTGTTTACAGGTGGCAGAGTGTAGCGAAGAAATGGGATTTGTGGCTCGTGGATAGCGTTGTGGGAAAATACATACCTATTTGGGTAAGCCTACTTTGTACAAGTGAAAACTTGTTCCCTCCTTTTTATTAATGGTAACAACAGAGATGATACTCGTTGTGGTTCTGAATTCTAGGTTCTGGTTTCTAATGGATGCGTCTTGGGTTGGGGTTTGACTATAACTTAAAGAGCTCTGTGTTTTGTAATAGAAACAAGCTTGGGCTTGTTGTCGGGTTTTCAAATGCCTTCGGGCCTGAGCTTAAAATGTATTCGTAAATTAGCAATGGGTGATCTGTGTAACAAAAAGGGCCTGGGTATCTTCTTGACAGGATCTGTGTAAATGTTTTAAGTTTATTTTTAAGGCAATGGGCAGCACCATTGTTTGCAATGGTGCAATAGCCAAAGGTAACGACTATGTAAACTCATTAATGGTTTTTATAAAGAGTGTGTTTATAAATGTATACTGTATCGATTTGAATGGTTGTTATTTGTGGACCGTGTGTATTTCGCATTCGTTGTTTGTGTTGGTTGTATGCAGGACTTGTGTGACAATGTTATGGTTTTGGGGTCATGACGTATGGCATTGGCGTTTCTCTCCCTCGTATCTGTGATAGAATACTTGATGTTTATGATTTTTGTTATGTAATATGAATGGGGGGTGTTTGTGGTGTAACCCTGCGACTAGGAACCGTCATTGTTGGTAAATGTTGTCAGGGTTGAAATATTTGGAAATTGTTGATTATTATAATAAAAGGTCGAGGCCCATAGATTATAGTGTATATAGTTTTATTTTGGTTCTTTCGACCATTGTGTAGAGAGTTTATTCTTGTTTACAGTCTGCATATAATTCATATAGCGTGGCTTTGTAAAAATATTAATAGACACTTATAGGATTCGATCCCAGGGGCATTTAAATTGCTAAGGGTTTAGATTTGTATGGGTTGCAATATGGGATTAAATGCCCACAGGAGTTGATCCTGCGACCTTTGTGTAATTATGTTTGGTTTAAATGAATACTGAAATGATATTTGGCTTTTAACTGATTACTGTAAGTGATATTATGTTGCATTTTATTATATTGGGCATTATATTTAAGGTATGTGATTCTTACAATGTAATATATAATGTTTAGATGGTTTGATTTGTTGTTTATGCAATGGGTTATTTATATGCATAATTGGTATGATGTATTAATATGTTGTAGACCATTAGATGGTCTCAATACTTGGACTGTTGATTGGATTTATGATAATATTTGATTGATGCAAAATGTTTAATTGTTTATTCAAGTTCTTAGTAGGTTTATAATGATGCAGACCCTGTGAGGTCTTCACTGGTTTTTATCTTAGCTTTAATAATTTGGTTTTATGATTATTATTAGAGGTGTTTATAACAGTTGCTAAATTAGAATTTCATCTCTGTTTTATACCTGATAATATATATATAATATATTTCTTAATTTCTATTTACTATATTTAATGAATGCTACTTTATATTTAGGGTTTATTTGAAGCTTAGATTTGAACTAGTCTTTTACTCCTGGACATGGCTCTACTGATAATATGAAATCTCTCAGTAGAGTACATAGGTAAATGAATAACTAAGTTCTTATTAGTAATAGTTCCTAGGTTGTAGGAAAATAAGGTTTAAGCTGTAAAAGACAAAACAGAAGTAAAATTACAAGAACAAAACCCTTGATAAATTGTAGAATAGGAATTAAATTTCAGCCTAGGGTTTATAATAAAAATGTAAACCCTAAAAGAATTTCACAGGAAAACAAAGGAATATAGGGTTAGAAAATATAATATACATACTTGCATAATCTAGCCAACATTTATTCTATAAATTGAAATAGGCAGTCAAGAACCTCATACCTGAAAATTGAAGTTCTTGTAATGGTTGAAACCTACACACTCAATTACCCAACATTAAAAATTCATAGGCAGATATGACCACTGTATAGGTGACTCAATCACTTGGGAACTACCATGTTCCACCCAACCATGACCCAAGACCGTTCCTGGTTTCTATCGAGATCCCCTCGAGCTGGTTCTAACATGCAAGTGACTTAGAGATCCTAAGGTAAGGCTTCCCTAACTGATATATGAGGTCTCCATCAGTTCTCATTTTTCCTCTTAGAAAAATATTCTCCAAGAACTCTCTTGAGAATAATCATGCAGAATAATGACTCCAAAAACATGGAAGAGATCCCAAGCCTCTCTTTGGCTTGGGACTTTATAAACATACTTTTCAGTCAAAGGGGCAGTTAAATCAAGAATCCCTTCATTTATTGACTTAACCCTTTTTATTTAAGTTGGTACTTTTAATATTTTAACTTAAAAACTTTTAACTAGTTCATAATTGGACTTTTATAGGTATTATACTATTTAATTTTTATCTTAATAATAATAGTAATAGATTGAACTTTGCCTTATTTCTTACATTATTAAGATTATTACAATGTGTACTCTTTATACATACTCTATATAAAGTATATAATGATATATTATTTGGTAACATTTGTCTTAGGGTATCACATATTGTGATCCCTATACTTACGACACTTTCTTCATTAAGGTCATCAGGTAGATGGTTAGGTCTACTAGGCTAGGCAACTCTAAACATCCTTGCATGTTGGATTCCTTCATATAACATGGCAGTTCTTCAATACTTGATGAGAATACAGAACTTCGAAATTTCATTTAATCACTTATAAATAAGTCAAATGAGATCAATATTTTTCTTGAGTCATTTTCACTCGGGAATAATTAATTCTTTCAATAACTCCTAGCACTTACGAGAGCCCATACTCAACGCTTAAAAATAGGGAGTTACAAACTTAGCGTAATTCCAGAGCTTTTCGCTCAACACTAATGTTAGGATGTACTTGTCGGATACACCTAGGGATACAAACACCAAGGATTCGATGTTCCAGAGCTTATGCTCAACATCAACATGGAAGGCTCCAGGGCTTGTGCCCAACATTTCCAAATTATCTTTTCATGTGTTCCACAGTTTCACTCTCAACACAAATATCTCAAAACTCATGTGCTTCAGAGCTTCTTGCTCAACACAAAACATCAATTTACCCATGTGCTCCAGAGCTCCTCACTCAACACAAAACATCTCATCAATCATGTGCTTCAGGGTCCATGCCCAACACAAGCAGACATATATATATATGCAATTTCCTTACGCCCAGTATATTAAGCAAATCATCATGTTCATATGCAGTGTAGTCTTTGACCCAGTATATCAAAATAAAACATCAAGGTAACATCATAATCAATGGGGCTCATGCCCATAACTGTTATGTCCAAATTCGGGATATCACAATATCGCATATAAAAAATAATCACATTAAATATCATAAACCATATCAATCACATACAACACAACAGATCATAAAAAAAAAATATTATTATTCATTAAATACAATACATCATCAATCATTACAATAGAAAATCTATATATAATTTATAAAACGAAAAACATCATTATAATATAAAACATTCTTTAAGTATAACACATTAATCATACATCTACATCTAGAATGTATTAGTATTATATATTTAATTTTTTTTGGAATCTCACAAATATTTTTATGTTGTAAAATAACCTATTCATATAACCTATATCATAATTTTTTAAAAAGTATCTATATACATATTTCTAATTATAAAAACCTTAAATTTAATAGATTTGAATATATAACAAAATTTTACATATTTATTCCTAATCTTCTCTAAAAATAGAATAATTAAGAACTTCATTATTTTCATGAACCTTATTTATTTTCATTTGTATTCCATAACATAATTAAAAATTTCATTATTTTGGTGGTCCTTATTTATTTTCATTTGTATTCTAGCAAATTTGTAAATGTGGATCTTTCTTAGAGATCATTCATTTAGTATATAAAGAAAATAGGTGAACAATTCTAAAACCATATTTGATGACAACAAAAATTAAAATATTGTTAAAGGTTTTTTTTTTTGTTAAGGAAATCGGTAAACTTGGTTGGTACTCATGTGACACGGGGTCGAGGGATCTAATCCCACTACCACTATACACCTAGATGCCCCACACACCTCGCAAGCATGGGACACGGGTGTGATTTGAACTCATGACCTCCACTTTAGAACATGTGACTTCATATCAAGTGAACCGCCAATAAGCCACACCCGTGAAGACCAAAATATTGTTAAAATTAACTTAAAAGTACATAATATTATAATATTAGTATGTGTTGTTTGAATATACTTAACCATATTATTCTCAATTCAACGAGATATCAATCACTTAATTTCATAGTTTATAATTTATTGTGCAATTTTTCTCACACGGAGAAGGGAAAAGAGTTTGATTTTCTCTACACATATTATCATTTAGGGTTCAATTCAAATCCAAACAGGTTATCGTTCAAATCCAAATTACCAAGGTGATGGATTCAATTCAAATCCAATCTAAACAGGGTTATACGTTTGGGTTCTATTCATATTTTGTGGCCAGTACATATGTATGGAAATGGATTTCCCACTCGCATAAAAATGTAGAAGGCTAGTCAAATTAAGTCTAGTTCAATCTAGCCACTAAGAAGGATAAGATCACCTAAGGAATCTGATTTCCACATGATAAGTGCAGTTAATGTGACATTAAATTAAGGGAATGGACCTCATGACCAACAACAAATAATACAAATGGAACACTGAGAATTTCATTTTTCATTTCATAAATTTTATATACAATTCGAACATTAAAAAAATAAAAGAAAAATGAGTAACATTATAATTGTAAGTAGATTGCTCAAAGAATTTTCTAAAACAAGAAAACAAATAAAAATGGATTATATTATAGTCATTATGAGCAGATTGTTGAAGGCATGTTCTATATCAACATATCAAAACGTCAAAGATCGTTAAAGTTTTAATCCAATAGTGGATCCACTATAAACTGAGTGGACAATGGTAAGATACAGTTTTATTAAGATGCCACAGTCTACTTGAACCCATGACCTTAATAATTTAAGTTAATTTTAATTAATACTTTGGATGAAAAAAATAAAAAATTGAATGCTAAAGATACTCGTCACAAAAAAGTACTAGAAAAACAGTCATCTATAGAACTTTTAAGAATGGAACATACAACCTTTGAGTGGTAACATGACACTGAATGATGGTTTCTATTTATACTGACAGATTCCTTTGCAACTCCAAGCATACCTAATGATTATATTTCAAAAAGATATTAAAAGTGAAAAAATATAAACCAAAACATACATGTATGTTACAGGATAGAACACAACAGTAGAGGAAAAGGGTGAGAACACATTAAAGAAACTAAAAAAACTTAACAAACTAGTTGTCATAGTGAATATGTAAACACGATAACAAATTCTGTTGCAATTGCATGCATCCTTACCAAACTAGACTCCAAAATTTTCCTTCCTGAAAGGATAAGAAAAAATTAGAGTCAGCAAAGAAAGAAAAAGGAAGTACCTACTTGAAAAATGCTCTTTTTTTCCCAGGAGTACCATCCTATATTACCCCAGACATAACAAGGAAAAGTATCATTTCATGTTTAAACCAATAGATAGCTAAATTAGATAATTATTTATTATAAGAAATCGAAAACATGAAAGGAAAGAAGTAAATAATCTCGCACTCACCCATCCTAGATGACAGTGGATATCTTGTTAGAATGCAACAAGACGTACACATTAGATGCAATTTTATTGATTCAATTTATAGTAAAACCCCGAACATACAAAGAAATTAAAGAAAAATGCCCAGTGTAAGGAGAAATTAAAGAAAATAACAACACATAATAGAGAAGATCATCCACCAATAAGACATACACAGAACATAAAATTTTCATGATTCAACAGACAATTTCATAATTCAATTTGCAGTAAAACCCATAACATATAAATAAGTAAAGATTTAAAAAAAAAACCATTGACAGAGACTGCTTAAATAAATTAAGGGAAATAACAACCCATAATAGGGAAGAAAAAAGGTATATTAAATCCCATGCTATCCTCCTCTGGGCCCAAAAATCCCAGACGAAGCAAACCATCTAGAAATTATTCCACTTCGACTTGTTCTGGTTATCTTCCATGAGAACACGGAAATTATCTTCGATGCATTGGTTCCAACGTCCTATCCTAAACAAACTTATTCACTTTAATATTTCTTGTCAAATCTTGCCATATTTGAAGGAAAGTTGTCTAGTACATATGGAGATTGAAAAACTTCGGTTCATTTCAGAGTAAAAAAAATAATATGAGTGCTCTCATGCCCAAAGGAATTTGGTGATTTGTGGGTGACTTGGAGGTCGTTTCTGGTGTTGTAGGTTTGCCAAAACCTGAACTGGCCATTGTTATACTTAGCGCCTTTAGATTCCTTGGCCTCAATCGAGCCGATATTCTGAGACTGAGTTCATTGTAGAGGAGTTGAGTTTGTAGAAGAGAGGGGGAAAACGAGATACAAACCATACATTCTCCCTTAGATTGAGGGATGCTACATAACTGGTTATCTAAACTTGTAAAGACTGGCATGTCGCTAATGGTATTCGTTACTGAGGCTGTTGATAGCCAAAACCAAGCCGACTAAACTTGAGTTTAGGGCTCAATCGATATTTAAATTTTAATTTTCACTTTTCACGTCAACCACTTTTTCTTTTTACTTGTCAGTGAAACTTTTAGTCAGTCTTTCCACTAGACTAAAATTACTTCGACTTACTTGTCATTTTTACCAACTGATTTTTACCTCAACTGCTTGTCACTTCGACCAAGTCGACTGACTTCTTCTCTTCTACCTCTCTTCGACCAAGTCGGGTGCTGCAACCAAGTCGGTTCACCTAAGTCGGCTCACTCAACCGACCACTCAAGTCGTTCACTTTGGTCGAAATCTACAGAGTATGTTTCCTAGTCTAAAGACTTAAGAAATTACAAATGCTTTTCACCTGTGACTAAGATAGAGTAAAAATGAACACATTAACAAATCCAAAGAACTTATAAAAACATATGCCCAAATATGTAGGAAGACTTGAGTCGACCAATGTGCCCTAAAACCTGGAAATTTCAGGCCGTGAGAAATTTATGGGTTCTTTGATCTTTCACTTAACAGTAATTGTAAAAGACATTTACCCAAGTAAAACTGGAAATATGTGCGGCCAAATAATATTGCATTCAACCATAAACTATTTCATATATTTATTTATGCGGAAATAACAAAGTACTACAAACTTGTCGGTTACAAACTGGTCGGTCCAGACTGGTCGGTCTATAGAGCTTCGACTCTTCAACTAAATTACATACACAGAAGCTTGAGATTCGACTTCTCTTTCTCACCCTGAGTTCCTCTGTCTCTCTATTGTATCTCTTGTGTCTATAATGTCTCTAACCTAATTTACAATTTGCTTCTTCTATTTATAGGCAACCTGAAGATTGCTTCTACATGGGTCGACTGACTCACCATTAAAGATTGTAATAACTATCTACCTAACAACTTAGCTTCAGAAATAAATTTGACTGGTTTACATTGCCGAATCATGGACTCTTCCTTCTTGTCAGACTGACAAACAAGATCTTGACTGGTACAGACTCTAACAGAGTCGTCTGAGAGTTAAGTACAGATCTGCGAGTAATTACATTTTTCCTACACTCCCCCTTAATTATAAGCAGATGGAGTTTTTAAAACAAAATTTACAAAATGTTTCAGAGCTTAGACATGCTCTGTTTATGACAGAGTTCACTGTGGAGAACTTTTCATTCCAAGATAACTACGCAGATACTGAAAAGTATCCTTTGCCAATGGCTTTGTGAAGATGTCGGCAAGCTGGTCTTCAGACCTGCAAATTTCCAAACAAATTTCATTTTCGTTCACTAACTCTCTTATAAAATGAAACCTTGTATCGATGTGTTTGGTTCTCTTGTGAAACACATGATTCTTTGATAATGCTATGGCTAAATTGTTGTTGCAGAAGATTGTTGTCGGTTCTTGATGGTTCTGTGACAAGTCTTTTAAGACTCTTATCATCTAGACAGCTTGACATGCAGCACTTGTCGCTGCAACATACTCTGCTTCAGATGAAGATAGAGTTACTATGGGTTGTTTCTTTGAAGCACATGAAACAACACCTGTACCAAAATGAAATGTGCACCCAAATGTGCTTTTCCTGTCATCTATGCTGCCTCCATTGTCACTGTCAGTGTAACCAATGAGTTTAAAATTTTCTGAGGTTGAATACATAATACCAAGGTCTTTTGTGCCACTTACATACCTCAGAATTCTTTTACTTGCTTGCCAATGTGATTCTTTTGGTGACTTCATGAACCTTGAGATTAGACTTACTCCATACATAATGTCTGGTCTTGTCGCTGTCAAATACATAAGGATGCCAACAAGCCTTTTGAACAGCGTTGGATCGACTGTGGATCCTTCATCATCTTTGCTCAATTTTAAACCTATTATTACTGGTGTTGGGGCTGTCTTGCAATTAGACATGTTAAATCTTTTTAAAACTTCACTTGCATACTTAGGCTATGATATAAAGATACCACTTTCAGATTGCTGAACTTCATAAGCCCCAGACCAGTCATTTCAAATTCACTATCCATGACTGTTTTAAAATCTACTATGCCATAATCGCTAGTAAATATTAAATCATCTACATACAAGCAGACAATTAACATCTTACCTTGCTCATCGACTTTGGTGTACAAAGTCGGTTCACTTTCACTTCTGTGAAATCCATTTTCAGTGAGATAGGAATCAATCCGACTGTACGAGGCTCTAGGATCTTGCTTCAAACCATATAATGCCTTTTTCAGTCTGTACACTTTATGCTCTTGACTTGGAACTTCATACCCTTGTGGCTGTTCCACATATACTTCCTCTTCTAGATAGCCATTTAAGAATGCTGACTTGACATCCATTTGATGAACATGCCATTTGTTTTGAGCAGCAATGGCCAAAACTATTCTGACTGTATCCATGCATGCAACAGGTGCAAACGTTTCATTGAAGTCTATGCCAAGGTGCTATGTGAACCCTCTTGCTACCATTCTTTCCTTGTGCTTTTACAAATTCCCATCAGCATCTTGCTTTGTCTTATAAATCCATCTGACACTGATTACATCTTTGTCTGTTGGTACATCAACCAGTTCCCATGTCTGGTTTTTCTCAATGCATTCTATTTCTTCATCCATGGCGTGTGCCCATACTTCTTCTTCAACAGCTTCTTCAAATGTTAGTGGATCATATATAGGTGCAAATAATGCAAAGAGAGAGAATGAATTAGGTGTACTAGCTTCATATATCTCTCGCAGACTTCTTGTCTTCACCGGTTCTGTCGATGTCAACCTAGACGAAATGCTTGATGGAGTCTACTGTCCTCTTGGTGTACTTGTCGGTGTAGCTTGAGCTGCTACTTGTGTCAATGGTCCTTGTGTTGAACCATGTCTTGGTTTCATGGGAGTCGACGGTGCTCTGACCAGTTGACTTACATGTGGTATTTGAACCACTTCATCTTCCATATCATCATTGTCGACATTCGTCACAATCTTGACATCTATGTCGACGGTTCCATCCCATGATTCATTCTCGACGAATTGAACATCCTGACTGATTATCACTTTCCTTGTTACGGGATCATATAGCTTGTATACTTTTGTGTCTTCTGAATAGCCGACAAAAATACATTTCAGTCCCTTCTTGTCTAGCTTCCTTCTCATCTCATCTAGAACATGAGCATATGCAACACAACTAAAATTTTTTAAATGGGAAACACTATGATTCATACCTGTCCATGCTTCTTGGGGAACTTTGTTCTTCACACTCTTTGTCGGACATCGGTTCATAATGTATACGGCAGTTGCGACTGCTTCACCCCAATACTCATTTGGTAAATGCTTGGCTGTCAACATGCTGCATGCCATCTCCATGATGGTTTTGTTCTTTCTTTCGGCAATACCGTTCTGTTGAGGTGTATACTATGCAGTGAATTGTTTTTGTATGCCATGGGTCTTGCAAAAATTCAAAAATTCATTTGAAACATATTCGCCTCCTTTGTTGGTCCTTAAGATCTTGATGTGGTGACCACTCTGGTTCTCCATGAGTGCCTTGAACTGCTGAAAATAACCAAATGCATCAGATTTATGTTTCAAAAAATATACCCATGTTTTTCTTGAGTAATCATCTATAAAATTTAAAAAATAGTTGCAGCCACCAATGGATGATGTCTGCATTGGACCACAAATGTCAGAGTATACAATTTCAAGTGGTGTGCGTGCTCTATAGGAGTTTCCGACTGGAAAAGTCTCTCTGTGCTGCTTGCCAAAAATGCAGCCTTCACAAACCCTCTCTGATCTATCGATCAATGGTAATCCCTTCACCATATTCTTTGTGTGCAGTAGCTTCAGCCCCCCAAAATTCAGATGTCCAAATATGAAATGCCACAACCAGGATTCATCCTGAACTTCTATCTGAAATGCAGCTTGCAAATTAGCGCTGCAATTTTCTCTCTTGTCGAGGAGCTTGACTATTTCTTCACTTTTTGCCTTGAATACAGCTCCTGTCTTTGTCTTCCATTTTATGTCAGGAACTATCCTCAATGGAAACAAGCGGTTGCTTGTCATTGACACTTTTGCTATCAGCTGGATGCTTGGACTCTTGTCTTTGATCAAACAGTGTTCGTCTTCCATGTAGACTCTGTAGCCTTTTTGTAACAACTGTCCAATGCTTAACAAATTATGTTTCAGACCTTCGACATGATAGATATCAGGGATATACTTATTCTCCCCCTATTTGGTTAGAATATCAACAATTCCTTTTCCTAAGACAGTAACTTGGACATTGTTTCCAAGTGTAACGTCAGTTTTAACTGAAATGGGTAGACTAGAAAACAAATTTAAATTACCAGTCATGTGGTTGCTGCATCCTGAATCTAAGTACCATATGTCATGTGGACTTTCTTGAACAACATTGCATTCAAATGGAGATGTTGATGCCATTAAAATTGCACTTGTCGAAGTGCTGGTGTTGGTTGACTAACTTGGGCTTTGCCTTCCTTGATCATATTGCTTCTTCCTGCATTCATATGCATAATGACCAAACTTCTTACAGTAATGACATTGAATTTTTTATTTATCAAACCTCTGGCCACTTCGCTGACTTGGGTTTTGGTTATCTCCTCCACCACCGACATTTGTAGGACTTTTGCCTTGTCCTCCTCTTGAAGAACTTCTTCCTCTGCCTCTGAAGTTGTTTCTCCCCCTGCCTCTACCACGGCTTATGGATGACTGTGCTGCAAATGCACCTTCCAATGATGTATGTGATCTGCTGAGTCGGTTTTCATGATTAATGAGTGAAGCTTTCAACTCATCAATGGTAAATGTCGTCATGTCTGTGTGTTCCTCTAAGGTCACAACCAAGTTTTCAAATCTAGGGGGAAGACTTCTGAGAATTTTTTCAACAACCCTTTGGTCTGCTATGGGTTCTTCATGAGATTTCAGTTGGTTTATCAATCCAACAAATCTGGTGTAGAATGTATCTACATTCTTTGAATTTTTCATGGACAGAGATTCAAAATCTCTTCTCAGAATCTGCAACTTGGATGTCTTTACCTTATCCAAACCTTGATAGGCAGTCTCCAATGTATCCCATGCTTCCTTAGCATTAGTCTTTGCTGCTATTCTTGGGAGTATGCTCTCATGCATAGCTTGATGTATGTAGAACAGAGCTTTTCCATCTTTCTTCCTCTGTTCTCTCAAGACATCTTTCTCAGCTTGTGTGAGATTGTTATATGTTTTCATGTCTGCCAATTCTGCATAACCATACTGGACTATCTCCCAAACATCTTGACCTCTGAATAAAGCCTTTATTGTTAAAGACCAATATTCATAATTTTTTCCTGTAAAAATTGGAGTTTGCAATGAACCAGAAGTGGAAGCCATTTTAATTTTTTTAATTAACTTTCCTGAGAAAATTAATTTCCACCTTTTAAGACAAGATTTGTTTCCTAAATCTTGCTATGATATAAAACCTTGCTCTGATATAACCTTGCTCTGACACTAGATAGCCAAAACCAAGCCGACTAAACTTGAGTTTAGGGCTCAATCGATATTTAAATTTTAATTTTCACTTTTCACGCCAACCACTTTTTCTTTTTACTTGTCGGTGAAACTTGTCTATCTCCTGACTAGACAAGTTTATTAATTTTAGTTGGTATTTCCACTTGACTAAAATTACTTCGACTTACTTGTCGTTTCTACCGACTGATTTTTACCTTGACCACTTGTCACTTCGACCAAGTCGACTGACTTCTTCTCTTCGACCAAGTCGGCTGCTTCGACCAAGTCGGTTCACCTCAGTCGGCTCACTCAACCGACCACTCAAGTTGGTTCATTTTGGTCAAAATCTACAGAGTATGTTTCTTAGTCTAAAGACTTAAGAAATTACAAATTCTTTTCACCTGTGATTAAGACAGAGTAAAAATGGACACATTAACAAATCCAAAGAACTTATAAAAACATATGCCTAAATATGTAGGAAGACTTGAGTCAACCAATGTGCCGTAAAACCTAGAACTTTCACGCCGTGAGAAATTTATGGGTTCTTTGATCTTTCACTTAACAGTAATTGTAAAAGACATTTAACCAAGTAAAATTGGAAATAACAAAGTATTTCATTCAACCATAAACTATTTCATATATTTAACTATGCGGAAATAACAAAGTATTACAAACTTGTCGATTACAAACTAGTGGATCTAGACTTGTCGGTCCAGACTGGTCGGTCTACAGAGCTTCGACTCTTCGACTAAATCACGTATACAGAAGCTTGAGCTTTGACTTCTCTTTCTCACCCTGAGTTCCTCTGTCTCTCTATTGTGTCTATTGTGTTTGTAATGTCTCTAACGTAATTTACAATTTGCTTCTTCTATTTATAGGAAACCTGAAGATTGCTTCTGCATGGGTTGACTGACTCACCATCAAAGACTGTAATAACTATCTACCTAACAACTTAGCTTCAGAAATAAATTCAACTGGTTTACATCGCCGAATCGTGGACTCTTCCTTCTTGTCAGGCTGACAGACAAGATCTTGACTGGTACAGACTCTGACAGAGTCGGTTGAAATTCAAGTACAGATCTGCGAGTAATTACATTTTTCCAACAGCTGTGGTGTGGAATGAAGCATCACTAGTCATGAGGGATTTTTTTATATTACTTTTATGAAGTCTATGGTATTGGTTGGACCAGTTAATCACAATAGAGAGAGAGAGTCCATTTGCAAAAAGGTTTTTTGCCAATACATTTTCTTCATTTGGATCAAAGGCCCATAAAGAAGCTTCTATGTGTGTACATATTTTATGGTTTTTGCCCATTTATTTTCTTCATTTGGATCAAAGGCCCATAAAGAAGCTTCTGTGTGTGTACATATTTTTGGGTTAAAAACCATAGTGCACCTTTATGCGATTGTGACTTGGATTTATGTTGCACATATTGGCCTGAAGAGTGAAGTTGCCATATTTTAAAAAGAAAGAAAGAAAGACAAAGAGTCCATTTGTAAAAAGGTGAAACGTCATTTTTTCAAAAGGGAGCTATAAGGGAAATTCAAAAAGCCAAATTTGTATTGGAGATGACCTTCAAGAAGATTTTGGAATAATTCTTTGTATGCAAGGAGATGGTGCTAGAAGGATATTTTGTTTTATAAAGACAAGTATTCAATCTTTTAATATAAAAAAGAGAAATATTTTTTTGGCAGTATATATGTCCTTGGCCTGTGCTAAAATTGAATAAGGGGTCTAAAGACATTGTTCTCGTGGATGGTAGTTATTGTCTCAAATGATTATTTTTGTGTGTCTATTTTTTGACATGCAAAATTCATCCTTGTAATTTCTTGTTGCATACATAAAAGGAATCATAAAAATATCATTCAACAAGCACATGAAATAAGCTCCATCAAATCAAAGGATAAACCAAATCACTGTCAAGCACATATAGCCAAGCATTGTCAAAGAATCAATTGAGTGATTCAAGGAGTCAAAACGCAAAGTCAAACTTGAAGATCAAGTTCAAACTTCAAATTCACAATCAAATGTAACTTGCAATAGTCCTTTTGTAAGTTTACTTGTATGTTTGAAATAAAGTCAAGCTGAAATTTGTATTTGGGTTCATTTTCGGTTGAACCTGACACCCTTCATTCTCTGTTCATCAATCATTGTAAAAAAAATTTTGGGGTGCATGATCAAGTTGTGCCCGAAACCCTAAAATTGTCATAAAATATCAAGAGAGTGTGACCTATATAAAAGTGTGAAAGTGTCAAGTACAAGCGAGCGTGAAAACAAATCAATCCAAGCGAGCGATATCAAACAAGCATGAAGTTAAAGTGTTTTTCAAATGGAGCGACATCTATAATTGTTAGAGTTACTAAACACTCTAATAATCAATAGTGCAGATAACACAGTCATACTCAACAAATCAACTCTTCAATCAATGATAACTTGTTTGCAGGTGTCGCAAGAAAAGGTTCAACTTCTTCAAGCACAATCACAACTACTCAATGATGAAATATGCAATCTCAAAAATCAAGAATCAATGAAGCAATCTTAACAAGTCATTGTTCATCACAACCATCTATTTAATGATAAAGATGATGATTATAATCAACATTCAGTCAAGAATCAATTCAATGAACCAACTTTAGAAAAAAAATGAAGATGAAGATGAAGGTATTCATGAACCTACAGTTCATGCATTTTCTTCTGAGCTCAATGAAGAAAACATTTCAAAGGTTCAATAACATGCAGAAAATAAACCTCAAATGATGTCAAAGCAATAGCTTTGAAATTATCTTTCCAAGCCCATCATCAAACCTTGGGAAGAAATTAGATACAACAAGAAAAGAAAGGGACTTGGATATGAAAACGACGTGACTTTTCATATTTCAGACTACTCCAAACCAATTTAGTTTGTGAGTGCAGGATTCATAAATGAAAAATCCAATCAAAAAGTCCATGAAGAAGCTAATAAACAAGGTGATGAAAATCACATCGAAGAAATTCCAAAATGCCAACATTGTCATTGAGTTGGCCATTTGGAGACAAATTGTTTTGATATCCATCCTTTTCGACATTGTGGAAAAATCAAAATAATCTGTAGATGGCAGACTAATGAAAACAACAGTCTATGGATGGTAGACTCATGATGCATTGAGATGTTAATCGATGCCTAACAATGTTGATGACTCATTTTAGAGAGCACTTCATTGATTGTAGCATGTATATCTTCACCAATTAGCAGAAGACGCCAACCTCTTCTAGCTAAATCACTTAGCAAATGATTAAATTGTCAAGGAGATAGGGATTGTTTAGACATGGCAGCTGTTCACTCCAGGATTTTAGTTCATTTCAGATGAACCATTTGGATTGACGGTTTTACAGGTAGATTTTTCATTGAAGCGGAAAGGAAGGCTTCTGAAAGATCCAACATATTAACTTTGGCATTAGTGTTTATTTCTTACTTGATACAAATACATATACTTGTGATTGAGAGGGGAAATGTTAGCCTTATGGATTACATTAGCAATCACATAGTTTAAATGTCACAATTATTATAATTATTATCTGGGATAATAGTCATTTATCCTAGATAATCTCTGAAAGATATGGAGAAAATTTCCTATCTTAGTCACCATGCAAGGTGTTAGGATCTAGAGAATATCTTTCACTGAGGTGGCATATTTCAAAGTACTATATAATGGTACTCTTTTGGTGAATAATAATAATGCTAGTTTGGCAATCTGCCTTTTCTATTTTGTGTTTATCCTTTCAATTTCTATTTTTAAATAAATGTTATTTTTTCTTTTAAATTTTAAATTTATTTTTTTAAAGACAAGACAAACCAAGAAAAGAAATGGGATAAGGAGGTAGAGGAGGTAAAGGAAAAGGTGAGGGAAGAGGACGTATAGGTAGAGACAATGGGGGTGGAGAAGGACATAGGGGAGGAAGAAGAGGTGGAGGAAAAGGATGAAGAGAAGGTTGACGAGGTAGAGGAAGTGGGGGATGTAAGGGATGGGGAGTAGATGAAGGTGGAGGAATTAGAGAAGGTAAAATAGAAGGTGTAGGTTGAGGAGGATATTAGAGGGAGAGGAATCAAAGGAGAGGTTGGAGGTAATGAGAGGAGGATGGGAGGAGTATCGTGTTGTAGGTGGTGGAGGAGGAAGAGGAGGAGGAAGAGGAGGAGGAAGGGTAGGAGATCAAGGAGGAAGAGGAGGAGAGTAAGTAGGGGTAGGGGGTTATGGATGAGGTGGAGGAAGTAGGGAATATGGAGAAGGATAAGGTTGAGATCTGAAGGTAAAGGAGAAGTGGGGGAGTAGTAAAAGGAGGTGGAGGAGGAGAAAGTGGAGGATACCAACAAGGTGATAGGAGAGGAGGTGGGAGAGGTAGTATTAAAGGATACAAAGGAGTTAATGAGGGAGGAAGAGAAGGTGGATATGACCTTGTTTACAGTATTTAGTGGTAACATCACCAACTAAAGCACTTACATAACAAAAAAATATTATGCATGGTGGCCAGGTTCTGTGATGGAGCAGAGGGAAAGAGAGGTGCCTCTGGGCTCCCTTTCACTCTGCTATCATTTGCACCAAGCCCTAATAGGGTTCCTTCCAGAGATCTAGGAGGTGTGTTGAAGGCCCGACATGGTGGGGAGGTCGATAGTTGGGTTCCTTCCAGAGATCCAAGAGGTGTGTGTATTAATTCTTCACATTGATCTAGGAACTAAGATTCAATCTCATCAAAGAATTATTAACAATTACTCATGAATTGGAAATTTTCAGGAACCAAATAAGTTTCCTCTCTGTATATTATATAAACAATAAAGGATTACAATACCATGCATGAGCCATGGCTTAACTCAAATGAAGAATTCGAATAACTAAGGGACAATTCGAATTCCCATGCATGAGTCTAGCTTAACAGACTCTTTACC
>LPNX011140569.1:3943-60942 GCA_001517045.1 Pseudotsuga menziesii | reverse complement strand
AATGTTATGTAGATAGCATAGATTTTCAATCTTTAATTGGATGTTTTATTATTATTGAAAATATTAGTAGTTGGGTATATTACATTGTAATTGATAGTGAAAGGGTAGTATTGAATTCGTACGTGTTTAATGGTCATCGTGAATAGGAAACAAGGATTTTGTTACAAGGGATGAATCTATATTTTATAGAATATCATTGACATTTTAAAATGGAGGATGATCTTTGTATTTTATAAATCAAAGGATTCTATTATGGAAGATTAAAAATATTTTAGATTAGGTGACATAAATTCGTCAACACAGTTTCAGTTTACAAGTTCGATTCAAAAGAATTGCATAAATGAACTAGGTATGAGGTTAATAGCAGTTTGACCTAATGAACTCTCATACGAACATGTACGTTCTTTGCTATGTGAAGCATTGACAGTTTGAATGCAAAATTTTGTGTGTATATAAATAGAAATGCTTAAATAAATGCATGAAGAGTGGAGTTGTGAAGATAGAGAATATGATATTTTTTATTTTTTTTACCTCCCAATATATAAGGGATAAAGGTGGTAATAACTAGTGAAGTTTTATAACCTGTAATTGGAACGGACACTGTAATAATGCTTAACTAAGTTGTTGTTGGAACCTATAATGTTATGAAGAAGACATAATAAGCATGTTTCGGATATTAGCAAGATGTCGATATCTACTTGGGTTGATATGTAAAATGTTTAGAATCTTAAGATAATGATTGACATGTTTATCTTCTTGTATGTGGAAGAGGAAAAAGTATGGTTACAAGAAAATATGTATGCATTGAAGCATTGTTTAATCCCACTACACTATAAAGATTGTCAAGGAAGTGCAACCAAATTTAAAAGTTGCCTAGGATCAGCAAAAGGCTACGTGGATTTAAAATGAACTCCAAGAGAGTTCAACGTTGGGGATCACGTATATCTAAAGGTAGAGTCGAAGAAGAGTTCTTTGAGTTTGGGAAGGTGTTCCAAACTAGCGCCAAGGTATTGTGGACCTTTTGAAGTGTTAGTTAAGATAGGGCCGGTAGCCTATCAGCTTGCACTTCCACCTAATATAAAAGTACACGATGTATTTCATGTTTCATTGCTATATATATATATATATATATATGATGCTGCTCATAATTGACTGGAATGTGATTCAGGTAGAACCCGCGAGCGAGTTCCAGACCAAACCTTTTCGCATTCTAGACAGGAAGGAATGTATGCTCCGGAATGGAGCCATTGTTCAAATAAAAGTGCAATGGAAGCACTTTAGCCTTGAAGAGGTAAATTGGGAAATGGAGGATAAAATGCGGGAAGCATATCCCTCCATGTTCCAGAATGGGCAAGGGAGATCGAAATAAAAAGAACACCGAGGACGGTGTTAAGTATAAGGGGGGGAGAAATGTAATACCCCCATAACACTGCTTTTATTTTCATGGTTTGAAAATTATTATTTTTTATTATTATCATGTAATGAGTTATGAAACTCAAAAACTCAAATGACATTTGCACAACAAACCTTTTTATTTATTTATTAATAAAGAAAATAACACTTGGAGAACTCAACTACATGAGGGGACACCAACCATGGCACCAAAGAACATGTGTAAGCAAGCTAGACTAATTGATACCAATCAAATCCAATCCAAAACTCAACAACCAGAAAAGATCCTAAATCATAGGGATTTAGAGATCTGATTGGAGATTTGATTGGGATGGCATAAGCCCTAGGCAAAAGCTATATATATGATTGCACTGGAATAGTGCGGGACGCCGTGTTGTGCATGGAGAAACTTTGCTGTGAATGCATGTGTTGAGTGTTTCTCCCATTTCATAAGTCCATCGCTTAGCTTGTTACGGACTCTGAGAGAGAGTGTTGCGTGGAAACTTTCTTGTTGTAGCTTGTTACGAACTCTGAGAGAGAGTGCCGCGTGGAAGCTTTCTTGTTGTAGCTTGTTACGGACTCTGAGGATTGAGTGCCGCGAGGAAGTTACTTGCTGTTTTGGTGCATGGTTGGTGATCCAGCTCGGGGGTGGAGCGGAGCAAACCATTGAGTTGCTGCCTCCTATGGTTGGGAGGAGTTGATTCTCCAAGTGTGTTTCCCCTGGATCCAAGTAAGTAGATCTGATTTAGTTTCTCATATATTTCGGCTTGACTTACTGTTATTTGCATGATCAATAAAATATCTTGACAGTCAAAATAAACACCTTGTTTCTGTTTCTTTGATTAATTAGAAATTTTTGATGTATTGTCCATGGGGATGTTACAGATTCCCAAATCTTGTGATCATTAAGATGAATTCTCTAATTTCTTAGATCCATAAGAAAGTAAATTTTCTTTCTAGCTCCGCATATATGAAACAATGAATGTATCATCTCATGTAATCTACATCACATCACTGACCACCATCATCTAAAATAATAACCCTTGAATGGTGGACATTCTAATCTTGCATTCAATAATCAAAATTCATTGTCCTAACTTATCAAATGGCCTAAACATACTACACATGATAATAAAATAAATATAATTAGAAAAAAATGAAATAGACTATATGGAATCACACCATCAAATAATAACAATGCAAATGCTAGTTTAATCAACAAACATTTAAGAATGACATAATATAGTGCCAGAAGAACCTTTACCAACAATATGGAGTCCCTCTAATTCAAAGCATATTCGAATGAGCACATGCAAACATAAGCTAAGATAATTACATCAATGTCCAATGAATGGCCACAATAAATATAGTGCTAGTGGAACCTTTACCAACAATATGAAGTCCCTCTAATTCAAAGCATATTCAAATGAGCACATGCACACATAAGCTAAGATAATTAGATCAATGTCGAATGAATGGCCACAATAATAGATCAATGTAATTAATATTTCTAATGCATCTAATATTTATAGTGCCAAGAATTGAAATAGGAGTTCCTTGAGGTAGATGATTCTTCGTATCTACACTTTCTTAGCATCATATTTGAATAAGGGTTCTAATCCATTTGAAAAGTCTTTTTTTTTACATCACATGTGGCTTAAAGTGATTAACTTGTAGTGTCTAGACATTATAATGGAAACATAATCATAGATACTTTTTTCTTTAATGTTGGGAGAAAGCTTATATATTTTCCCAACAAAATAAAACCAATATTAGACACACAATTATTACAACCCCTTTTAGCAACTACTAAAAAATAATGCACATTCCAGGAGAATAACACTACAATTTTTTAGGATTTTTTTGAAATGTAATGGTTATTACTTTATGTGAGTAAGATTACTTTTCAACCTCTAACCTACTTTGGGATCTATCTACAATTCATTTAGATAAAATAATATGCATACTAAACTTTTGAAAGTAGGAAAATTGTGCAATGACAAGCAAAAAATTTGTACACAAGTCACATAATGAAGGGGTAAAAAATCTAACCATTTTTTTTATGAAGTTATACATGACAGATCATATCATTGAAATTCTTAAATAGTGTTATGTTACTGTGATTAAAAAAATCCAAGTTCATGATACCATAGAGATAAAAACACTATACAACCTCTCAACACGCAATCATGATTTACATGTTTATGATTAAATGTTTAATGACAAAATTAGATAGATTGGTATAACTTATTGTGTTTCATATCCTCATTTCCATTTTCTTTTCCATATTAATATTTTTTTTCTTTTAAGTTACGTGTCTCCTCTTGATTGTTGGAAGCTAATAAATCTTTGTCCATCATCAACAAAGAGGTATCCTAGTGGACAACATTTTAGGTTTAACGGTTGGTGGCTTTCATGGGATTGTAGATGCACCTAACATAGTAGTTGTTGTCCTCTTAAATATTTTCCCCCAAAACATTCCACCATAATTGTTTCTAAAATACCTTCACTCATGTTCTTTGATGGATTTCATCACCAACAATTTAGACAATTGAAAGGTCTAGTTACTAATTAGTTGTTTTCTTGAACCTTGATAGTGTCATTAAGGGTGTGGTTTTTTTCCCTCTTGTGACTATTGTGAAAACTTGTCACCAAAACCAAATTTTTTGTCACTATTGAAAAACACACTTTCAAACAACATTGTTCACCACTTGAGTGCATTTTTCATTTAGAAACACATTCACCTTCCTTGCATGTTAACTTATCCCTTTCCTTTTCTTCTAAATTTAGCCGAAATTGTGGTCCCCACCAAAGCCACATTGTCAATCCATTGCCACTAAAGGCAAGTAAGAAGAGCAATGCACACTATATCATCAAGGGCATGCAGGTTGTGATAATGGTGATGGAGGCACTCACAATTTTCTCTAGAACCATTCTCAAACCAAGGTATACATATCCCACTCATACTTGCATTGATTATGCTCCCATACACAATATGATAAAGATCCCCATGACCTAATAATACTAACTCAATAGGATAACATCATCTCTACACATGGATTATCCCCATTAGCTTTGGTTTCTTTGGTTACCCTCCATTTGGATGTCATGGTGTCCTTCACAAGAGTGTTTCCTTTGAAACTTATTACTCCCTAGCTTCCCTCGTGGAAGTGCCTCCTTTCGAGAAATCATCGTTGCTTGACCTCTTTTACAAGAGTGCCTCCTTTGAGAACTCATCATTCTATGAATTCCTTCACATGAATGCCTCCTTTAGAATTCATCATTCCCTAGCCTCCTTTGAGAACTCATAATTACATGGACCCCCTCACACGAGTGCCTCCTTTGGGAGCTCCTCGTTCCCAAAATTCCAAAGTCTCCACTAGTCTTGGGGTTGTATGTTGTTCATGATTTGAGCAATACCACCCGCGATACATCATGGGATACCTTTTCAATCATATTCTAATTCCTTTATGACATAGATGAAGGACCCATGTATAGTATTTTGGAATTTGAGTTTATTTTTGGGCACTCGTATGTCATGGGTTTAGTTTGTATGTGTACAGGTTATTGCCAAAGGAATCCATTTTTCATGCGTCTTAAGTGGTCCACCTTCATATATTTTCTCTACATTGACATTTAAGTATATTCTTTCCCTCTGTAATCTTTGCAGTTTACTTTTCTCCACCTTTAGAATTTTCCATAGGTTCTACCATGTCCTAACAAGCAACCTCACCATTCCAAGCTACATTAATGCACTTTTCAAATGATAGGCCTCCACCTTAAATATGGTGCCTTTGTTTAGCTCCATTTGCATTATAACATTCATTTTGCTAATCTCCCCTCAATATTGAGAGTCCATTTAGTCCCCTTTTTAGAAAGAGATTCATGCTTCACTCTCCCCTTATTGGCCTCTAAATACCCAACTCTCGAGTGGTGGATTTTGGTTTTATGCTCATCTTCTCAATATACCATTAAACTCATACTTCATTATTTATATCATTGAACTCTTTCTTCATTGATCAAAGCTTTAGTTACATTCAAAATTGTTTATTCATTCCAAAGAGACCCACCCCTTGTACCCATCTTTGTTGCCTTCATTTATCATCATAATTCCTACACATATTTGGAATTATTGGTTACATATAGCCCTATCCATATTGATTTTTTTATTTATTTATTTTAAATCTCGAAAACTTTAAGAAAAGAGAAAAAAAATACAAAACACCAAAATGGAGAAAACAAACATGCTCAATATTTTTCCAATCAAAGTCTTTGCACCATGTTACATCTTTTTCGTACAACTCTTAGCATCACCCTTCTTTCATCTTTTTCATACGACTCTTAGCATCACCTTTCTTTCTTGTGGAGTATTTGTTGTACATTAATGCGATTGCTTACCACAACGTAATAACTAACAATATCGTGCAATATTTTGATAAAAAGGTCCCTATGCAACCTTTTATAAAAGGCTAGTTTCTTTTCAAATATTTATACTTTTGCAAATAAGCAATTTAAAGCATTAATAACAATTCATGTTTATCTGCTAAGAGATGGTTTTCTCCAACTTCTCAATATTATGAGAGAGATTGCATGACCTCATTCTTCACTCGATATGAAGATTGTCGCAGCTGCATACAATATTGCTTCTTTAGTGCATCCCACATTCATTGTGCTAATTAAAATAGAAGAGTATGTAACTATAAATATGTGGAGAATTAATGTTGTAGAGTACGGAGCCGTGTGGTCAACACAAAGCGAACTATTCTTTTGCCTTTTACTGGTGTTGGCCACTCTTAGTGGCATACGCCTATTTTTGGAAGCCTACCGCTCACTTTGAGACAAGAGGCCAACAACCCAATACAAGTTGTAATCATGATCAAATATGAAGGACCCATTACAAGTTGTAATCATGATCAAATGTGAAGGGTGGGTCTTAATTTCAATTGGAGCCGGTGGAGTGTGGGGAGAACGAGCATGCATGATTCAATCCTGTCAAAATGTCTTGCCACCCCGAACCATAATGATCCCAAAATCATACACACAGCACAGATCACAAATTTAAAACACACAAGTCGAGATGCATGTATACACTCTTTGAACCACCAAACTTCCGCTCATATCCTGTCGTGTCATCATTTAGGTTGGTGGCAGGAGCATGGCCATTGTTGAGTTGGCCACTTATTCACAAACCTTCGGATATATCCCTTGCACATGGGACCAAGAAAGAGATCCTTTCCTTTCCCAGCCATATATACCCCTTCATCGGAGGCCCTTGCATTAGGGGATTATATTAAAATTTCAACCTCAATTAAGGGTTTGAAGAGTTCCTTCTGGTCGTGTTGTGGCCAAACTTTCTAGATGATCAACTTCATTGTTGTTCTCCCTGAGGACATGATAGAACTACTAGTCCTTAGGGCTTATAGGATTTTTCTTATGCTTCATAAATGCGATCCAAGTTGATTTCCATTAGGGGATTGTTGGAGTTCAAGGATTTGACTAAGATCCTTGAGTCTCCAATGATAATAACGTCTTTGGTTCCATCCTTGGCCAAATATTTTATCCCTTGATATAGAGCAAGTATATCTTCCTGAATTTCATTCCCTTGATAAGTTGTCGATCAAAGATAAGTTTCACTTCCATGTCATTGGTGATCTTCTCGATGAGCTCCATGGTGCCAATTTTTTCACCAAACTCTACCTTCATTCAAGATACCACCAAATCATGATGAAAGAGGATATTCCAAAGACAACTTTCTGCTCCAAGAGCTTCTTGACCCCTCTTGGCCTCTTCGGCTCAACAAATGTTCTCCCAACTGCCACCCCTTCTCATCATAATATCTCATACGATAGATCGTCATAGCCAACACTGACAATGCAATGCAGCGATGCCCTTTGGACTTTATAATGCCTTGTCTACCTTTCATAGCCTCATGAATGAGAATTTGAGGCCATATCTTCATGATTTTGCACTAGTTTTGTTTAATAACATCTTGATTTACATTAGATATTTGGGATTCCCATGTACACCATGTTGATAAACCATTACAACTCCTTCAAGGCCATCAGTTGTTCATTAAACACCCCAATTATGCTTTCGGGGTCTTAGAAATAAAATACTTGGGTCACATTATTAGACAACATGGGGTGAGAGTGGACCCTAAGAAGATTGTGGCAATGAAAGAATAACCTTTCCCTAAAACCTTGAAGAGCTTATGTGAGTTTTTGGGTCTTGTGGGTTACTATCAAAAGTTTGTAAAGAATTATGGTAAAAATGCAACCCCTTTGACAACCCTACTCAAGAAGAATGTCTTTGCACATAATGAAGCAACAAAACAAAAGTTTCTTAGCTTTAAAGCAAGCCATGTGCACCACTCTGGTCTTATCCATGCTTGATTTTACTAAGACTTTTGTATTGGAATGTGATGGGTCTAGAAAAGGTTTGGGTGTAGTTTTGATGCAAAATGAAATACCCTTAGCATTCACTGATATGAAATTGTGTGAGAAGAATTTGGGAAAATATACCCACGAGAAAGAAATGAGAGCCATGCAACATGTAGTTTACACATGGTGACCTGATCACATGGGGCGATGCCTCTAGATCAAGACACATCATCACAATCTAAAGTCTTTTTTGGAACAAATATTTCCATCCCTAGAGTAGCATAAATGGGTCACCAACATGCTTGGGTATGATTAGGATATGATCTACAATAATGGAAAATACAATGTGGTGGTAGATGCATTGTCAAGGAAACACAAGGAAGAGGGATTCGTCTTTTCCTTATCCTCTCATGTACTTAAATGGTTAGAGGAAGCATGCCATGAATGACTAACCAATATTTCTACATCTAAGCTCATCAAGCAACTTTAAGAGGATCCCAAATCTCCAATGGGATACAGTTGGTAGAAAGATACATTGTAATACAAAGGTCACCTTTTTATAGTACCTCACTCTTCTTTAAAACAAAAAGTATTAATAGAGTTGCATTCATATCCTTTCACATTTAAATTGGGATTTAATAAAACTTATGCATGTAATAGGCTCCTCCTTTTAGAAACACGTGAAAAAGGATATCCTTACTTTTGTAGCGGAATGTGACTCTTTCTAAAGGAACAAGGGTGAGACGGTGAAGACTCCTAGGCATTGCAACCATTTCTAATACCATCCACTATTCAGTCCGACATTTCCATGGATTTTATAGTTGGTTTTCCAAAAGCAAGTAACAAGTCAATCATCATGGTGGTACTTGTATGGCTTTCCAAAAATGCTTATTTTGTACTCTCTAGTACCTGTTTACTCCAACAATGGTTTCCCAAATGTTTATGTACGATATTTTAAAACTCCATAACATGCCAACCTTTATTGTATTAAATTGTGGTCCCACATTCACCAATAAATTTTGGCAAGAACTATTTAAACTATAGGTACTCAATTGAAAATAAGCACATCTTATCATGTCCAAACAGATGACCAAACTAGTCCAGTCATTGAGTGTCTTGAAACCTAAAAAAAAATATTTTGCATCCAAAAAGTATCACCAATGAGCACATTGTTTACCTTTGGTAGAATGGTGGTATAATACCACTGATCATGAGGCTACAAAAATGATTCCATATGAATTACTCTATGGAAAACAACATCCCTCTATTTTTTTTTCTACTCGATACTTCCAAAGTACACACAATTGATAGTATATCATAATCATAATGTCTCCCTTTGAAAACAAAGGAAAATTTGGTAATGGCCCAAAATTGCATGAAGCAACAAGCAAACCAACATCACTTAAAGCATTCATTTGTAGAAGGTGAGCAAGCATTCCTCCGCCTCCAACCCTATAAGTATAGGCTCTTCCAAAGTTAAAGGCCATTAGAAGCTCATACCAAAGTTTTATGACCCATATCATATTGTTCAATGCATTGGTCAGGTGGCCTACAAATTAGTGCTTCCATCACACTCCAAGATCCACACAGTATTTCACGTGCCTTGTTTGATGAAGGTCGTGAATCAAAATTGTCTAGTTCAAACTATACCAAAACTAGATGAAGAAGGATCCATTTGGATCCAATCAAAATCCATTTTGGCCACTAGGGAGTGTCAACTACATCAATGGCCACTGTGAAGTTGTAGAACAAATCCAATCATCTTTGATGAAATTATAAATGATAGATCATATAATTGAAATTGTTGAATAGTGTTATGCTAATGTGATTAGAAAAAACAAGTTTATGTGACCATAGAACCAAAACACTATACAAACCCCTCAACATGTAATTAAGATTCTAAATATTTATGATTGAATGTTTAATGGTGAAATTAGATAGATTGGTTTAACTTATTGTGTTAAATATACTAAATTTCATTTTCTTTTCTATATTAATAATTTTTTTCTTTCAAGTTGTGTGTCACCTATTAATTGTTCGAAGCTAATAAACCTTTGTCCATCATCTATGAAGAGTTATCCTACTGCCCAAGATTTTAGGTTTATCAGTGGGTGGCTTTTGTGGGATTATAGAGGCACTTGAGATAGTGGTCGTTGTCCTCTTTAATATTTGCTCAAGAATGCTCCACTATAATTGTTTCTATCATACCTTCATTTGTGTTCTTTTATGGATTTCATCACTAGCAGTTGAGACAATGGAAATGTCTAGTCATTAATTCGTTGTTTGCTTGAATCTTGATAGTGTCATCAAGGGTGTGATTATTTTTGTTCTTTCATTAAAAAAAAAATCTAAAAACATAAAAAAATTATTTTGAAGAAAAGAAAAATGCTAAGCACCACGTTACATCTCTTTCATAAGTGTTAGTGTCACCCTTAGTCCTTGTAGAGTATTTGTGCAACATTAATGTGATTGCTTACCACAATGTAATAACTAACAATATCCTGCAATATTTTGAAAAAAGGTCCCAAAAAGGCGAGTTTCTTTTCCATTTTTGATACCTTCACCTCATATTTTGCAAATAAGAAATTCAATTCCTTAGTAGCATTGCATGTATATAGGTTAAGAGATGGGGTTTTTGTTATAGGCGGGATGGTTAGCTTTGAGGGATGTGATGATCTCTTCTCATAAACCCTACTGCATAGAAAGATAGTCCAACAAACAATTTGAGTTTTGGTGGTTTTGATGTAATTGAGCCATTGCAACCACTCACCAAAGTATTTAAATTAAATCTATTTAGTATAAAAATGAAAAGTACTTCTATCAGTACTTCGAAAATGAAGGTAAAGTTAGTCTAACTCAATATAGTACTATAATAATGACCTTATTTTTATATGTAATCTTCATGGTTATTATACAACATTTTAGTGTTTGTCATAACGTTTTGTTCCCTGACTAAATAAAAAATTATGTTCAAGAAATGTAGGAACTTATGATTATTTTTAATAAAACATGGGTTTAGTGTGAGGAATGCATTGATGTGAGTTATCAATAAAGAGTAGACCGTGGAATAATCTAAACACTTGTCAAGTTAATTTTTTTGAAGATCCATATGTTTCTTCCTAGTTTCTTCTTAATTTGAGTGGTTTGAGATCTCTAAATAGCTAGTTTTAAGATTTTTAGTGGTTACCCTCAGACTAATATAAATGAAATGAGTGTCTTTAATGATCTAAATATTCACATTAATCAATTTAAAATTTTCAAAGCCTAAACTAGTAAATGAACAAATATTCATTCTAGAGTTGTTGATTTAAACAATCTTTTAGGGCACTTAAATTGCATTGACGAGGCTTATTGATAAACCTACCATCAAGCACATGCACATGCACATACAAGTGGGGTGATGTGCACAACATTCATGTTGTAGTCGTTGGAGTGCATAGACCACTCCATTCCATTGCAATAGAGAACAAAATTGTCATCGAAGTGCACGAGAATACAAAATTTTCCACTGGAGAACAAAAAATTTGTTCATAAAAAATGGATAAACTTGATGATTATGAAGACCTTGGATGCGATTACATCAATTCCATGAAGGTTCTGGTCATGGGGGACTCACCTTGTCTAGCAATATCTTATCACATTCATTCATAAAGGGGATTTTTTAATTGTGAAAAAATAAGGTCAATACATTGTAGGTATTAGGAGGCAGGGAGTAGGGTAACGAGGGTTTATAGGTATTGGAGGGTATAAAAAGGGGTTTCTAGTAAATATAGGGAATACTATCATAAAAATATGGTCTTTTTTAATTGGAAATATGTATTGGGAGTGGGGTCAATAAAATAATTTTTGTAGGTAATTATCAATATCTAGTGAAATTAGGGGTATTCTTTAATATCCCGTGAACGAAGGTAAGATGACATGGTTTCACTAAGTAAAGGCCTTGTGGTTCTGGTATAATTGTTTTTTTGTTCCTGAAATTCCCTCATGAGAGACGCATCATTACCATTTTATAAAATATCATACTGTGATCCCCCATCACATGAAAAATCTCATCTTCTATCACTCACTTTGATCACATGCACCCTTTCATGTTCCATCAGTTGTGCAACATCCACTTCCATCGAGTGCAAGGCCATGGCTCTAAGAGCACCTCATCACCTCTTTGGCTTGGAGGTTGGCCAAATCCATTAATCCTTGGGGGAATATGCACCGATTTCTTCACTTATTCACGAAAGTATCCATTCCTCCTCAACCACAATGTTCCCTTATAATAATGATTTCTTTAAGGCCATAAATTCTTTCACTAGTAGTGATAACCTCCAAGTAGGTTCTCCCATTGAATTCCCACATGAAACAAAATACTCCATTGTCATACCCTTTGACTCCAACTCTTTGGTAATTTCGTTACTCCATCTCAACTAAGACCACCTCTTGTACTTGTCAAGGATTCTTTGGAACCCAAACCAAATGTAGCTAATCTTGCCCCCACATAAGATGCCAAATAGTTTTAGGTCCTAACCCTCCTAAGAACACCATACTACCCCAAGAATCTAACATAATTTTATTGATCCTCTTCTATGGATGTTCAATCTTAAATTGCCTCCTTTTATAACTTTGGTGCATTATCTTTAGTATTTGGAAACAACCCTTCCCTCAACCTACAACCACCAATTTTGCTTGTAATACAACTGCCTACCTTAGGCACATAAGGCCTAGCTCATGATGTAAGGGAAAACCATATTGTAAGATTTATGGGCACCCTCATTACACCTTCTTATGGATTATTCTCCCAAATTTCATATGATTACGAGCCTTATAGCCTAATCATATTGACCCAATAGGATGGCACAATATCTATACATGGTTCATCCCCATCACTTTTAGTCTCTTTGGTTACCCTGATATGGGTGACCCAACCTACTTAACAAGATTGCATCCTTTGGAACTCATCACTCCTTGTCCTCCCTCATAAGTATGCCTCCTTTGGGAACTCATTGTTCCTTGGCCTCCTTCACATGTGTGCTTCTTTTGAGAACCCCTCATTCCCTAAAATCTCGATTCTTCACTAGTATTAGGGTTGTCTATTGCACACCATTTGAGCAACACCACTTGTGATGTCATTGCATGATACATTTTCAATCATACTATACATCCTTCGTCACACAGGTGAAGGACCCATGTATAGTGTTTGGATTTTATGTTTAGTTTTCAACACTCTTATGTCATGGATTTAGTTTGTATGTGTGTAGGTTAATACCAAAGGTATTCATTTTTTATGCATCTTAGATGATATCCCATTATGTATATTCTCAACATGGACATTTAGATATGGTATTTCCCTCTGTAACCATTGCATTTAACCTTTTTCCACCCTTTCAAATTTGCCATAGATTCCACCCCATCCCGACAAAATTCCTCACCACTCCAGGTTGTATTAACGCAGTTGTTAAACAATAGCCCCCAACCTTTTAATGGATATCCTTTTTTAGCTCCTTTTGCTTTCTAACATACATTCCACTAATTTTTCTTCAAGATCAAGAGTCCATCTAGTCCCCTTTGCAGCGAAAGCCTCACGTTTCTTGTTTACCCATGTTGGCTTCTACCATCTACCTCCCAAGTGGTGGCTTTTGGTTTTATGTTCATCTTCTCACTATGCCATAGAAATCGTACTTTTCTCCATTCATTGGTTGAAGCTTTGTTTGTATTACAGATTGTTCATCCATTCATTCTTTCATTGCAAAGAAACCCACCCATGTGCGCACCGTTATTGCCTCCATATACTATCACAATCTCTACACACATTTTGGAACTATGTGGTTGCATATGGCACTTGTCTCCTCGTTGTAACATATCGATTGTTTTATTCTTTGTAAAAGACAAAACATCATGATAGAAGAAAGAAGATTCATGCTCATTATTTCTACATCAAAATATTCCACCATGTTACATCTCTTTCGAGCAACTCTCAAAGTATTATCCTTGTTATTTTGAGTATTTTGTTCAACATTAATGTAACTATTTCACATAATAATTGCTTATCACAATGTAATAACTCATAATATTATTTTTGGGAGTTTATAATACATTAGGAAGAACTGGAGGTGTAAATAAACAATTCAAATCATTATTATTATAATTATTATTATTTTTTTGAAATATATATCTGAGAAAACCCATTGGGTACTTCTTCCCCTCGTTTTATTTCAAGGATGGTATCACAATAAATATTCATTAAAAACTCAACATATCAATTGTATACATAGAACATGGGGGGGAAGGAGGATAATCATTCCAATCAATCACTTGAGCTAGACTAAACTGATAATTCATTCATTAGTTACAATGCACATGCACACTTAGAGATTGAGATATGGTTTTCTCCAACTGCTCAATTTTAGTGGATTGTCATTAATAAAGTAGTTTGTTTTAATGCACGTTCTCAATGGATTGTCCTTGATAAATTAAAATTGGATCAGTCACAATTGCTTTCATGATTAACTATTCAAAATCGTTTTCACCTAAAATGATTTAGTTGAAGCAGGTAATTTGGTTTGAGATTAAATAGTAAAATCCTTTTGTTACCATTCATCCAATCCATGTTCAAATGTAGCTAGTTCCTTTTTCAATAAATTCAAGATTCACTATAAAGAATAAAGAAAATTGAATTTTATGTTGGGATTTGTTATAAAAACATGACTAATTTTATTGTTCTCAACGTAGTTTACAAATTTATCATTACAGTTATTATGTATAAATCCTTATTTGTAACAACACATGATCTAGATTTACCCCCATAATGCTATTAACACCAAAGTTATTGCACATCAAATGAGATTTTAGATGTGAAACAATAACTTGAAACACAATCTTCACTTCGTTGTGATATCGGAGAGAGATTGCATGAGCTAAATCTTCACTGCATATACTGGTTGTCTTAGCTTCTTGCAATGTTATTGTGTTAGTGTATCCCACATTCATTGTGAGGTTGAAAAGAGCTGAAGGGGAGACTATAAGTTGTGGGGAATTAATGTTGTTAAGTACGAAGCCATGTGGTCAACACAAAGCAAACTATTCTTTCTCCTTTTACTAAAGAATACCATATGTAGGCCACTTTTAGTGGCATACACCAATTTTTGAAATCCTCTTGTTTGTTTAAAAGCGTGAGGCTCGTAACCGAAAACTAAGTTAATTTAAAACAAGGGACGTATAATTGTGTTGGGGTATATTACAAATGTGGAGTCAAGTATTGTAATTATGTCTGGAGTATATTACAAATGTGGAGTAAGTATTGGAAGAGGTGAGTGAAATAACTCCCTATTCTAAATATCTTTCATAAAAGGAACTATATTTGGTTTTATCTATTCTCTCTTGTGTTTTTCTCTTTTCTTTGAAGTTCTAGGTCTAAGTATATCACAATATCTATGAATGGTATTGATTCCCAAATCTTGTGATCATTAAGAATTTTTCTTTCTAGCTCCACATATATGAAACAATATATCACAATATCTATGAATAGTATCGATTCCCAAATCTTGTGATCATTAAGAATTTTTCTTTCTAGCTCCACATATATGAAACAATGAATGTATTATCTCATGTAATATGCATCATGTCGCTAACCGCCATCATCTAAAATAATAACCCTTGAATGGATGACATTCTAATCTTGCATTCAATAATCAAAAGTCATTATCCTAAGTTATCTAATGGCCTAAACATACACACACGACAATAAAATAAATATAATTAATAAAAAATGGAATAGACTTTAAGGAATCACACCATCAAATAATAACAATGCAAATGCTAGTTCAATCAACAAACATTGAAGAATGATACAATATAGTGCTAGTGGAACCTTTACCAACAATATTAGGTCCCTCTAATTCAAAGCACATTCAAATGAGAACATGCACACATACACTAATATAATTAGATCAATGTCCAATGAATGACCACAATAATATATCAATGTAATTAATATTTCTAATAAATTTAATATTTATAGTGCCACCTCGGATGTGGGTGACATGGGCCTAACATCACACAAGGCTTAGCTGGCGGGGCACATAATCATGCCTCGTCATCATCCTCTTGACGTCATGCTACCGCACTCCTTGCACCGGTCGCCTGCCTCAACACTGGCGGTGCTCCTTAACTCCTTCAACGGACGTGTCCTCCTTGCAGACAGGGCATGGTTCAATAGAATCAACGTGATGATGTTCTATATTAATGGGCATTTGGTTTTGCGTTGCTACGTTAAATCCATAGACAACTAGACATTCTCCTTCCCGCTTACCTCTAATCCTCTCCATCAGCCTCCTGCTATTGCTTCTCAGGTGTAGTCTTCTACAATAACCCCGCTCCCTGTTCAGCAGTCCATGTTATACCTAAATCCTGTCACCAACATGTGATGAGATCCTTAACCCCTATGTTTTCCCTAAATCCCAAAACTTGGAGTGGAAACTTGCTCTAGATATCAATTCTACATGAAAGAACCTAGCACTGCGCTTTCCCTTCGGTTGATGAGCGGTACTTTGTTTCCTGTGTCCTATTATAGAGACGCGGTGCCACCACGGAAGTGCTTTGTCTTTGAAGTGGTTCTCACCTAAACTGCTCTGTCTTAAGGGAACAAAAGCGGTACCCTTGGTAAAAATGGAAAAAGAGAAGATTCTCGAGGCTTCTAGATCATGAGCCTCGTGTCCTCCCTTATCCATATTAATATGGGTTAGTTGGAGTCGAGATCCCTCTTGGTAGGATCTTAGAGCCACCTCACCCACAATTCTCTCAACTATCCCTATCCATTAAGCCTTATAAATACAAGCTCATGTCCATAGTTGAGGAGAGGAGAAGAATAGTAGAGTTATGCTGCTGAATTGATACCCTAGCCTAATCCATCAGAGAGCAATTGTGGAGCAAGTTGGATCTATCGGGGACAAGGTGTTAGTTTTGTGAAGGAGTGTCTCGACACTAAGGCACATGGTTGTAAGTTCTTTCATTTATTTTCTAATGCAAAGTTGATTTCCTTCCCACATGTTTGTTGTGTAAATCTCACATATATGTTATTGGATTCCTTAGTCACTAATATGGACGTGTAGATTTTTTTTTCTGGTAGCTTTGATGTCTTTGTATGTTTGATATGTCTTACAGGTATACAGGTCTTTCGTCAGAGTTATTTTCCAGGCTTCTATAACGTTCAAGGAATGTCTTCAACCGAGTTATTCACTCATTTGTTCTGGATCTGAACCATTCAGACAAGAGGAATAGCTTCTGTCCACAGAAGGTATTCACTCATTTGTTATGGATCTGAACCATTCAGACCAAAGGAACAACTTCTGTCCACAGAAGGTGCATTATTCCTGATTACAGTCCATGACCTGTATCATGCCACATAGGAAACGCGAAACACCCAGGAGGGGACACACTCGTAGGGGTGCCGCCAATCAACTTGCCATCCCCTACAATGCCCAATCCAGCTCTAATGGCTAGGACCTCAACCTTATGGCTCCTCTACATCGGAACGGTCGATGACTGGGAGGATGAGCTCACAAGATCCCTTTCAGTTGCCAAAGGAATTATTGGGTTGTGAAAAATTTGTTGGTTCGACTCATCCTTCGTTCCTCCAACCTTCAAGTTGCAACCCTTGTTCCTGAATCCAACCAAGATGCCTTTGGTCTTCCTGTTTCGTCTGCTCCTCCAACCCCTTATGCGCCCCCAAACACCACCCCTCCTGCTGAACATCCCCAAACACCCATGGACGTTGCTCTCCTGCCACCCCCTCCTCAATGGTGATTTGTCAGCACCACTGCAGGAAAAACCTTTTCCAATGTGGAGTTTTCCAGGAAGACAAAACCTTTGTCGGTCAAGCAAGCTAGCACCAACATCGAGGACGCCACAAGAAGTAGCGCAAATTCTAGCGGCTAAGATGAGTTTGGAGGTGATGAAGAGGACACCGATGACAAGTATGGCGAACACAACAATAAGGGCAACCCTCCTGGAAAACGACTAAGTACCGAGTTTGGGACTCCTATCATCGAGGAGCCCTACACAAAACTTTAGGACAGGTTCTATGTCTTAGTTTTTCATCCTTTTGTCAAAATTTCTGGGACCGTGGCCTCCGATGTTTAGGACTACTAGGCTATGCCTGAATTTTTTTTTGTAATCATTATAAGCTATACCTTGTTTGGATCTATTTTCCCTCTCAAAGGGAGGATCTTTTTTACTGCTACAGTCTGATTTCCCTATATGGGCGGATTGGTCCCTTCTCTTTCTCTCTTCCTATCTACAGGATAGATACAGAGTTTTGTATTTTTATCTGTAACACTACTTTACTTCGATAGAATAGATTCTGAATTCAAAAAAAAAATATTTACAGTGCCAAGAATTGAAATAGAATTTCCTTGAGGTAGACGATTCTTCATATCTACACTTTCTTAGCATCATATTTGATTAAGGGTTCTAGTCCATTTGAAAAGTCTTTTTTTACATCAAGAGTGACTTAAAATGATTAAACATAAGAGTAGATATCATTATATAGAAAAAAACCCAACATTATATCAAATCTTTGGAACTAGTTGATATGATTAAATCTTCCACATTACAAGAAACCACATATACCTATTTAACTTGTAATATTGTAATCCTATTTAACTTGTAATACCACCATACCTAAAGAGCTTAGACATAATAATATAAACATAATCATAAATACTTTTTTCTTTAATGTTGGCAGAAAGCTTATATATTTTCTCAACAAAATAAAATCAATATTAGACACACAATTACTACAACCCCTTTTAGCAACTACCAAAAAATAGTGCAATGATTATTACTTTATGTGAGTAATATTAAGGACAACAATGAATTCAAACTCCAACCTACTTTGGGATATGTCTACAATCCATTTATAAAAAATAATATGCATGCTAAACTTTTGAAAGTAGGAAAATGTGCAATGGAAAGCCAAAATTTTGCACAAGTCGCATAATGAAGCGGTAAAATTTCTAACCATCAAATTTATATTTTCTCATCATATACAGTTCCCAATATGTAACTCAACTTCAATGCAAACACAACCATAAGCGATAGTGCGTAGATTTTGAAATCATGTTGGCGTTTAGGGTTAATTTTGAAGTCATGTTGGCGTTTAGGGATGTGATGATCTGTTCCCGTAAACCCCACTTCATAGAAAGATTGAAACAAGTCTCACTATACTATAATAACGAGCTTATTTTTACATGTGATCTTCATGGTTATTATACACCATTTGAGTTTTTGTCATAACGTTTCGTTGCTTGACTAAATAAAAAATTGTGTTGGGAACTTATTATTATTATTTAATAAAACATGGGTTTACTATGGGGAATGCATTGATTCGAGACATCAATAAAGAGTAGATTGTGGAAAAATCTAAACACTCTTTAAATTAATTTTTATTTAAAGATCCATATGTTTCTTCTTATTAATATGAGTGGTTTGAAATCTTTAAATAGCCAGTTTTAAGATTTATAGTAGTTACTCTAAGACCAATATAAATGAAACGAGTACGTTTAATGATCTAAGTATCTACATTAAACTATTAAATGAGCAAATAGTCATTCTAGAGTTGGTGATTTAAACAATCTTGTAAGACACTTTAATTGCATTGACCAGACTTATTGGTAAACCTACCATCAAACACATGCACATGAACATGTATATGCTTGATTTGTTGAAAATAGTAATATAATTAAATCTATACTTTTGTAAGACATGCTTACCTTTTAAGGACTATTTTTAACGATTAACTTTATGTAATGTTAGTGAGTAATATACAAAGTTTGCTAGAGGATATTTGAAAAGTTTCTTGTATTGCCCAGGAGAGGGGAACACAGAGTCTGTAAAAGGAAGGCAATCGATTATATCAATTTGGAGATTGGGTGAGACTAGAAGCAAATTGTGGGTAAAAATCTTTTTGGAACCCATTGCAAGGATAATCAATTGTGTTGTTAATAACATTTTCTTTGTTACTTTCCCCATATCAATGTTATTTAGTTGATATGATGTTTTTTTGTTAATTATATTTACCTTACAGTTTTATTGATGATAATATGATAGCTAACGTCCATTGGGACCAAATTTGCTCTATTAGACCTTAAGTAAGGAACTGCTTGGTTTTCTCAGAAAGTTTACACTGGAGCATTCCTAAATTGCCATAATTATCCACATAATTGTCTTTGGAGCCGGTGGAGCGTGGAGAAGACAAGCATGCATGAGTCGATCCCATCAAAATGTCTTGCGACCCCGAACCATAATGATCCCAAAATTATACACAACACAGATCACAAATTTAAAACACACACGAAGAGCCGCATGTATACACTCCTCGAACCACCAAGCTTCCGCTCATATCCCGTCGTGTCATCATTTAGGTTGGTGGTAGGAACATGGACATTGTTGAGCTGGCCTATCGGCTGCTTATTCACAAACCTTCGGATATATCCAAGTTATTTAACTTTTTCTTATACATTAGGCACCTAGTCATAACTATGCTCTCAATGGGAGAAAAACCACTTCAATGAGGAGAGCAAGATAGGTCGTATTGCTCTTAATTTTAATATTGTAAGTTATAAAATACTTTTGGATTTGCTCAATATTTCTCCAAAATTCTCTAGGGATGTTGCAACCCCAAGCTTCACACCCATATAAGAGAATGAGAGTTATGAGAATCTCAAAGATGGATTTATTTTTATCCCATATCACCAAGTTTGTTGACTTACAGTTGATTTCAAGACCAAAATAAGTTTTCCACCCTCCATTGATCATTTTCTCGATGTTGTAGTTCCAATTAAGCATATGATGGATATCAATCCCTAGATATATGTAGGAAGTCACTTCCTCAAAATTGATATTGTCCTACATAAAATTAGCATAAGTAGCTTTATTGGATTTTATTACCATAACCTTGGTTTTGTTGGTATTAACAGTCATGCCCATACTAGAGCAAAAATACTTGTTATCATGGACTTCAAGGAATTATACTTGTGTTTTAATCAATACTCTCATGCTCACACTCAAAGGGATCCAGGTAGGTTCCCATAAAATTATAAGTTATCACCAAATGGACAAATTATTGAATAAAGGATACTAAAAGATCATTTCTCATGTCCATGCCATGCAGGTTGATAACATTACACTAGAAATCCATCTTGACTTGCAACAAGTTTTGGACAAACATCAACATGTCTTCGAGACACTTAAGGGTTTATCCCCATGTAAAGGAGAGCATGATCATGATATTCCCTTGATTCCAAGAAGTCAACCACCAAATGTATAGTTGTATAGCAACCCATTTGCACAAAATAATGAAGTTGAAAAAGTCATTTAGGAGCTACTAGATGCAGGATTCATTTGCTTTAGCACTAGTCGTATTGATCCCTAGTGGTCATGGTTTTAAAGAAAGAAGGAACCTCACACATATGTCTGGAATTTCGTTCCCTCGATAAGTTGACGATCAAACATAAATTTCCCTTCCATGTCATTGGAAATCTTCTCAATGAGGTCCATGGTGCCAATTTTTTCACCAAACTCTACCTTCATTCAAGATAACACCAAATGAGGATGAAAGAGGATATTCCAAAGACAACTTTCTGCACATGTGAAGGCCATAATGAGTTTTTAGTGATGCCCTTTGGACTTTATAATGCCTCGTCTACCTCTCATAGCCTCATGAATAAAAAATTGAGGCCATATCTTCATGACTTTGCACTAGTTTTGTTTGATAACATCTTGATTTACATTAAATATTTAGGATTCCCATGTACACCATGTTGATAAACCATTACAACTGCTTCTGGGCCATTAGTTGTTCATTAAACACCCCAATTATGCTTTTGGGGTCTTAGAAATAAAATAGTTGGGTCACATTATTGGACAATATGGGGTGAGAGTGGACCCTAAGAAGATCATGGCAATGAAAGAATGAACTTGCCCTAAAATCTTGAAGAACTTACGTGAGTTTTTGTGGGTTAGTATTAAAAGTTTGTAAGGAATTATGGTAAAACTACAACCCCTATGACAACTCTACTCAAGAAGAATGTCTTTGCACAGAATGAAGCGACAGAACAAAAGTTTCTTAGCTTTAAAGAAAGCCATGTGCACCACCCTGGTCTTATCCATGCTTGATTTTACTAAGACTTTTGTATTGGAATGTGATGGGTCTAGAAAAGGTTTGGGTGGAGTTTTGATGCAAAATGAAATACCCTTAGCTTTCACATATATGCCATTATGTGACAAGAATTTGGGAACATTAGAGGAATTTTGGGGTCTAAAATGGGCCTCATAAGGAAAATAATAAAATAATATTTATTAATTTTGGAGGAAAAAAAAAACTACTTTTTGTGTTCGTATTTTCGACATATCTCCCTGTGTTTTTACTCAAAGTTCGATCGGGAGAGCTCGTTGGATGCGGAATTTGATTCTGCATCCAACGAGTACCCACACTGCATACTTTTGATGGACCGCGCTACCCCAAAAACAAGAAATACTTGAAAAAACGTGATGATGAATCAAGAAATTCTTGAAAAAATGTGATGATGACATCATCATCATCACATTTTTTCAGGAATTTCTTGTTTCATCATCACGTTTTTTCAGGTATTTCTTGTTTTTGGGGTAGCGAGGTCTGTCAAAAGTATGCAGTGTGGGTATTCGTTGGATGCGGAATCAAATTCTGCATCCAATGAGCTCTCCCGATCGAAATTTGTCATCATCACATTTTTTTCAGGTATTTCTTGTTTCATCATCACGTTTTTTCAGGTATTTCTTGTTTTTGGGGTAGCGGGGTCCATCAAAAGTATGCAGTATGGGTACTTGTTGGATGTAGAATCAAATTCCACATCCAACGAGCTCTCCCAATCGAACTTTGAGTAAAAACACATGGAGATATGTCGAAATTACGAATAGAAAAGTATTTTTTTATGACAAATATGTCAATTCAACCATTATGGTTGACTCATTTTATTGGAATTCTATTGGTTCTTGAATTCCAACTCACAAGAACTTATTGTTGACACGTTTTCTTATAAGGCCCATTTTAGACCCCAAATTTCCTCTAATGAGTATACTTGCGAGAAAGAAATGATAGCCATGCAACATGTATTTTACACATGGTGACTTGATCACATGGGGCGATGCCTCCAGATCAAGACATATCATCACAATCTAAAGTATTTTTTGTAACAAAGATTTCCATCCCTAGAGTAGCATAAATGGGTCATCAATATGCTTGGATATGATTAGGATATGACCTACAATAAGGGAAAATACAATGTGGTGGTAGATGCATTGTCAAGGAAACATGAGGAAGAGGGATCTGTCTTTTCCTTATCCTCTCCAGTACTTAAATGGTTAGAGGAAGCTGCCATGAATGACTAACTAATGTTTCTATACCTAAGCTCATCAAGCAACTTTAAGAGGATCCCAAATCTCCAATGTGATACTGTTGGTAGCAAGATACATTGCGATACAAAGTTCACCTTTTTATAATACCTCACTCTTATTTAAAACAAAAAGTATTAATAGAGTTGCATTCATATCCTCTCACATTTAAATTGGGATTTAATAAAACTTATGCACGTAATAGGCTCCTTTTTTGAAACACATGAAAAAGGATATCCTTACTTTTGTAGCAGAATGTGACACTTTCCAAAGGAACAAGGGTGAGACGACGAAGACTCCTAGGAATTGCATCCATTGCTAATACCATCCACTATTCATACCTATATTTCCATGGATTTTATAGTTGATCTTCCAAAAACAAGTAACAAATCAATCATCATGGTGGTAGTTGTTTGACTTTCAAAAAATGCTTATTTTGTGCTCTCTAGCGCCATGGTTGCCCAAATGTTTATGTACCATATTTTCAAACTTCATGACATACTAACCTTTATTGTATTAAATTTTGATCCCACATTCACCAATAAATTCTGGCAAGAACTATTTAAACTATAGTTACCCAATTGAAAATAAGCACATCTTATCATGCCCAAACAAATGACCAAACTAATCCAATGAATGAGTGTCTATAAACCTATTTGAAATGTTTTGCATCCAAAAAGTATCACCAATGAGCACATTGTTTACATGTGGTAGAGTGGTGGTATAATACCACTTATCATGAGGCTACAAAATTAATTCCATATGAAGTACTCTATGGACAGCAACATCCCTTTATTTATTTTTTATCTACCAGGTACTTCCAAAGTGCACACAATTGATAGTATATCATAATCACAATGTCTCTCTTTTCAAACAAAGGAAAATTTGGTAATGGCCCAAAATTGCATGAAGAAACAAGAAAACCAACATCACTTAAAGCATTCACTTGTAGAAGGTGACCAAGCATTCCTTCTCCTCCAACCCTATAAACATACCTCTTCCAAAGTTAAAGGCCATTATAAGCTCATACCAAAGTTTTATGGCCCATATCATATTGTTCAATGCATTGGTTAGGTGGCCTACAAATTAGTGCTTCCATCACACTCCAAGATCGACCCAGTATTTCATGTGTCTTGTTTGAAGAAGGTCGTGAATCAAAATTGTCGAGTTCAAACTACATTACCAAAACTAGATGAAGAAGGATCCATTTGGATCCAATCAAAATCCATTTTGGTCACTAGGGAGTGTTAGCTACATCAATGCACTATCTGTAAAGTTTTGATTCAGTGGAAGGATACATCACAAAAGATGATACTTGGGAACTGCGAATTATTTTGCAAGAATTTCCCTATCTCTAGGCTTGACGAAAATTATGCTTTTGAAGGGGAAGAGAGTGTTAGGGTCCTACCCCACCCTCCCTAATTTATTAATGTGTAAGGCCACAATGACCATTAGCTAGTTAATGGGTATTGTATTAATGCAAAAGGGGACTCCTTATTAAGTAAAGGCCCCTAGTTGGTTGACTCTCATTAATAATGGGACCACAAGTAGTTACTCCTTTGGCTATTGAAACACTATATATAGAGTAGTAAATAATATAAAATGTTGTTAGGATCCTACCCTAAAGCCCCTACTTTATCAATGTAGAGATTCATAAGGCCCATTAGTTAGTAAGTGGGTAGTGTCTTAATGTAGAAAGGTCTTCCTTATTAAGTAAATACCCTGGAGGTTTGACCCTCATTAATAGGGGTACCAAAAGTAGTTAGGACATTGTCTATTAAAGCACTATATAGAGAGTATTAAAATATGTAATGTTTATTTAAGAATGGTCATTGTATTTGGAATTTTTCTCTTGGAGGTTCCGCCTCGAAGAGGAAAGTGAACATGTAATACCCCCATGACAATACTTTATTTTTTGAGAATTATTTTATTATGTAATAAGTTATGAAACTCAAAAACCCAAATGAGATTTGCACAACAAACCATTTTTTTATTATTTAATTATTAAGTAAAAGAAAAATGACACTTTTTTTATTTAATTATTATGTAAAAGAAAAATGACACTTGGAGAATTCAGCTGCATGATGGGACACCACCATGGCACCAGGGAACATGTGTAAGTAAGCTAGAGTGATTTTTACCAATCAAATCCAATCCAAAACTCAACAACCAAACAAGGTCCTAAATCATAAGGATTTAAGGATTTGATTGGAGATTTGAATGGGATGACATAAGACATGGGCAAAAGCTATATATATGAGTGCACTGGAATAGCACGGGACGCTGTGTTATCCTAAATCATAAGGATTTAAGGATTTGATTGGAGATTTGAATGGGATGGCATAAGACCTGGAAAAAAGCTATATATATGAGTGCATGTGTTTGAGCGTTTTTCTATTTTATAATTCCACCGTGAAAACTTGTTACGGACTTGAGGAGAGAGTGTCACTAGGAAGTTTCTTGTTGTTCTAGTGCATGGTGGTGATCCAACTCGGGGGTGGAGTGGAGCAAACTGTTGATTTGTTGTGTCCTAACCATAGGAATAGGAGGATCGGATTCTTTACGAAGTCTTTTTTTCGACATTGTTTCCATGTAAGTACCTCTCTAATTCAGCTTTGCTTGTTGATTGTTTAAATTCATATAGGTGATCCGAAAACTTCTTATGGTTAGTTTTTTTTCTTTGTAGCACTTTTAACATTTAAACTCTGCATTCGAGTATTAAAAAAAAATAGTTGAATCGGAACCATTGATGCTTGGACTCAATCTTAGTAATCCAAATCCCTGTTGTATTTTCTTCCTGCGATTTAGATCTGGACTCAATCGTTGTAATCCAAATCTTTGTTGTATTTTTTGACTGCGATTTAGATATGGACTCAATCGTTGCAATCCAAATCTCTGTTGTTTTTCTACCTGCGATTTAGATCTGGACTTAATCGTTGTAAGCCAAATACCTGTTGTATTTTCTGCCTGCGATTTAGATCTGGACTCAATTTCCGTAATCCAAATCTTTGTTGTATTTTACATGCAATTTAGATATGGAAATAATGATTTATGCATGTATGCTAAATACTTGGCTGCGTTATGATTTCAGATTCAGTCCTTAGCTACAAATCCCGGATCTTGGAAGTCTGCTTTGGACTTGATCTAGAACTCTGAAATCGTTTTCTTTCATTTTTTGTTAATCTATTCTGATAAGCGTTTTAATTTGCAAATCAGTTTCAAATGTTTTCCTGCATTTAGATCTTTTATGTGTCTGCATTTTACCATTGTATATTACAGATCCAGATTTGATCTGACTTATGTGTTTGCGTTTTTAATTTATGAATAATATAAATCCAGATTAGATCTGATTTGTAGCTTGAATAATTCCAGATCCCTATGTAACCAAATCTGATCCGTAGAACTGATCTAAAATCTACATGTGATTCTTAAGGTTTGTCTTCTATCTAAAACTTTGCTTTGCATATGAAGATCTGCATGTGAAAGATTCAGATCCGATCCCAAATATCTGTGTTGAGATGTCAAAACTCTGCAACGCTTCTCCAAGTTTTGTGATTAAAAGTATGCTTACGATTTATAGTGTTTTCTATGTCGGGACCTGGAGTTTATCACTTAGCTAGCAGTTAATTGTTATACCTTTCTCCATTCAATACTGTATCCGTTTTGGAAGGATCATATATTTTTTTCTTGAAATCTCATAAATAATGATGAATTTTGATTGAAATATCATGTTAAGATAACTAAAACTAACACCAGGTAGTTCAGATAATTAGTTGACATTTCCAATTGATCTTATATAATATTTTTATAACCTAATGCGTATGTCATCGTTGTTTTGTCTTGCTTCGACAACATGTGTAAATAAGATAGCATATCGTAGAAAATAAAGAAATTTATAATTTATACCATTTCTTTTCTATTTCCCATTGGTAAAGTTTTTATGTTGCTTTAGAATTGAAAAACATATGATATTTTCATAATAAAGAAGTATGGATTAGATATGATGTGTCTATTAAATGTAAGATATTAATATTGAGGATGTGATATGAAAAAAACATGATATGTTAGATGTGATGTGTTTGTCATATTTATGATATGAGTATTATGGGTATTATATGAATGTTAATTATGAAGTAAAAGTTACTTTTGATGTTATGAATAACGTGGACGTTATATGTTAGTTATGAAGTGGATATAAAGTGTGAATTAACTATATATATATACCAAAAATTAAATATAATTATATTTTATAGATTAAGAATTATTATAAAGAAAAAGGTAAATTGTTTTATTAAAATGAATGTATAAATGCTCAAGTATTATGGGAGTTTTTATATTAAAGTGATTAATAGGAAGTCATATTGTATCTTTAAAAAAAATGGGATATATGAAATTTTATAATAAGACATGTATATAGAAAGAGTACAAGGATATTAGTTCTCATACCATGAAGGTTATATATATATATATAATGTTGCGGAGGTTTATTTATGAAATGGATAATGTTTAGGTAATGATTGTTTTCTTTATGAATTAAATTGTGTTTTTAGGTTGTTTATAGTTTAGATTATGATTGACATTGTGGGGAGGTTGTTGGCAAAGGTTTTGGTAAGTGAGTTGTGCAGCGTTGCAGCAGCTGCGCAAGCTCACACGGTACCGCGCAAGGCTAGATTAGCGCGATGGACGGCGAAATAACTGTTTTGAATATTTTATATATTATTGAATGAAGTTTGTCGCAATAGGTCATTAGCAGTTATAAGTTAGTTAGAAGTGGACCTTCAATGTAATGGAACATGCCTATTTATAGATCTAGATTTGCAATTAAAAATAGAAGTTTTTGGGAGAACTGAAGCTTTAGAGATCTTGATTCTATGAGTATCGCATGAGATCTAGTGCGATCTGAATCTTAGAGAATTTCATGTTGTATCTTCGACCTATATGGTTTGAGTTTTGATGTTTTCAGCCTCCAGTTTTGGAGAAGAATTGTTCGGTTTTGGATCTTTTACGCAAAGCTAATATATATGACAGTTGGTGCATAAATCTCGTATTTTGTTTTACTGTTCTCTCTGTTGTGATCTATCTTGTTATGATGCTATGATGATCTAGATATGGTATGATGTTGTGAGTTGTTAGGATGTCGTTGTGGTTTACTTTATTCCTGTTTGACTGATGCTGATGCAATCTATTTTAAGTCTGTAATATTGATGTTGCATTATGAGGTTGGATAGTTTATATGCTGTTGCGGTGACAAATATATGATGCACTCTGTAGTCATGGAAATGAGTTAGTGTCGACTGCATAGTCCTGGATCTCTTAGTCATGTTGTTTCGCATTGGATCCCCATATCCTCCATCCTCACTGTCGGAAACTCGGTTCTGACAGCTCTCCCTTGAACATCTTGGGTGAGACTTCGTCCACTCTGCGAATTTTGCTGGGCAGGGTAAAACCTGTCTGGGCCAGTGCTCAGGGAGATAGTGTCGGTCAAGCATCGACAGAGTGAGAACCCATGTCGATGAAGCTTTGCTGGTGGGTGTTCACCAACAAATGGTTATGTTGCCGGGACCGAGTTGCGATTAAGAGGAGGATATGTTTTGGCATCCGAATCGACCAGAGATCGAAGGGTGGTTTGAGCAAAAGTTGCGGGAGTTTGCTAAAGCTGAAAATCAGAATCCGAAGTTGTTGACGAGCCACTGGTTGGATAGGTATATCCACGACAATCCTCACGAATGGTTCTTTTGTGAATTTCCTATCCTCTTGCATGAATGGCTGGAAAAGTTCACTAAAAATAAGACAAATGTCCAAGGAGGAGAGCCGAAATCCTTGACCCCGGAGTTGATCCAAGAGTTACAAGAAACCAACAATAAGGCATCATGGGCAGTTGAAGTGTGGTTGGATAGTATCTTAGAAGGATACATCACTGAGTTTGCAGTCGACACCAATAAGTCATTTAGCGAAGTGGAAAGGAAGTTCTTCAGTGGGCCACGAGGAAGATTCTTGCTATCGCTATAGTTGTCCGTTAAGAAGTTGGTCTATGAAAAAGGTATCCTGAAGATGGACCAAGAGTAGTGGAACTATGGTGTGCGGAGGATGTAGGCACCGCGAGGAAAGGGGGAAGACGCATGGAAAGGTAAGGGGTATATGGGCATGAGTTCTGGTGAGAATGTGAAGGTCGCCAAGGAAAGAAGTGGTTGTACAAGGGGAGGAATAAGGTTTCGAGAGAAGAGGCAGAGGACGGGAGAAGGTCCTGTTGCGATCGAAGTGTGATGCCGTGAAGAACAACCACAGGAGACGAAGCGACCTTTTTGTGACGACGAGGACGACTGGGCCCAGGTTACGCTCGGAAGGACAATGGTATCAAACCCCAGTAGTAACGTGCCCACACCTACGTGCACTAGTCCACCACAAGGAAGAAATGCACATTCTATGTCAACTTGCTTGACGTGTCCGCAACAATCCAGAAATAGAGCACCAGCAAGAGGAAGAAGGCCTAGAATGGAGGGCAATGAAATTAAGTTACTGATATTCCATGGAAATGGCACTGATGATCCAGAGCAGTACTGGTTCTTGTGTGAGACGATCTGGACCACCCAACAAACTATCGATGATGATGTCAAGAAAATCCAGCTGGCAACTACTCTTAGAGGCCATGCGTTGGAATGGTTCATGAGATTCACATGGATTCCTCAAGAAGGTACCGCGAAAACATTGGATGAGATCCAAACGGGGTTATTTGAAGAATTCAAGAATCTAAAGTCTCAGGCTCAATATATTACTGAATTGAAAGAGATTAAACAGTTCCCCAATGAGATGATTTGGGACTTTGATCAGCGGTTTAAGACATTGATGGCTCAGGTCAGTTTTCAGATGAGCGATGTTCAACACAAGGAATGGTTCATCGTTGTGCTTGTCTTGCATATCCGACAACCATTAATGCAGCAAAGTATTGCAACACAGAGTGAGGCTATAGAGACCGCGATGAAATTGGAGGCATCACCAGTAGGAGAAAGCGCAGTTGAAATGAACCAGATTCAAGCACAGTTGGCCAACCTGACGCTCCAACTGCAAGATATCAAAAAGGCAAAGGAAGATCAGGATGATCTTTGGTGCACCCGGTGCCATGCAGATGGCCATACCAAGGACACATGTCCAACATTCTAGAATTATTTGTTGTCTGGAGCCCCGAACCCATTGAGTTGTGCTGGTATACCTTGGTGTCGCATATGTAAAGTCTACGGGCATCGACATGAGAACTGTGAATAAATGCAGAAGATGGTTATGAAGGCGGAAAATTTGTATTGCACATTTTGTCGATTAGAAGGACATGATGATAAAAACTGTCGAGCTTATGTTTTGCTCCAGGAAAGAACATATGATTCATATTTTGTGAAAGGTGATGACCCTCGGGCAGTGCAAGCACATCCATAAGTGGTGCAACTAGCAGCACAAGTGCCGTATACACCACCACCTCCGTTGCAGTTTGTCCCCGCGCAACCGCAACAACAGTTTACAGCGCAGCCGCAGTTTGCACCTCAACCACATTATAACCAGGCAGTGCGATTACAGTATAATAAGCCACAATACGTTCAAGCTATGCACTATGTCCAGCAGCAACCAAACCCACCGCAGCAACAGATGGCTCAACCGCAATTTCAATAAAGAGGAGTCCAAGGAGGATTCCGTGGAGGGTTCAGATGTCGAGGAGGAGGACGAGGTCGTGAATCGATCCAATGTTACACCTGTGGGGTATTTGGGCATTATCAAAGGGAGTGCCCTCATGCGCAGTGTACATACTGTGCAGCCAACGATCATAATGTTGAAAATTTTCCTCAGTTGATTGCAAAATGGCGGGCTGGCAACATTCCTCAGTTGCAGAATGTGTAGAATCAAAATCAGCCTATGTTCCACATACAAAACCAACCAATGATGCAGGGTTAGATCCCACTGCAGAATCAGACTCAGAACCCGCCCCAGGCTCAGAACCTGCCGATGAATCAATCGATGAATCAAAACCCACCGGTGACTCAAGCCCAGAACCTGAATCAAGGACCGACGGTTGCAACAATTCATGCCGAACCGCGAATGAAGGATGTCGACCTTGGGATTGTCACTCGCGCTGGTGCGACAACTGGAGACGATGGACCACGTCAACAAATTCGGCTCACTGGCAAGAAAAAAGTAGCATTTGATATTGTGAAGGAGAAAGACACTTTCTTTGAAGCGAAGCATGCAATTGGAAGAAATCTAGGTAAGTTACCAATTATTGACATGCCATCTACTTTTGAACCATCTGTAGAAGGAGGACCATCGCAGTAGCATGGTGCCTTGCGACAGTTCTTTGAAAGTTTCCTATCACTGGCAAGGGACTCTGACGCCCTTGTCAAGCTTGAGGCATTATTGTATTGGCCAGATAAGGCAATGAAATATTCTGTAGTGAACTCTTTGCAAAAGAGGAAGACATGCAAGGAGATGAGGATGAATATCTAGATCGAAGATTATGAGGTTGATTTTATTATTTTGGATCTTGGATCAGACGTAAACATCTTGACCAAGAAAACTTGGCAGCTGATAAGAAATCCAACTCTAGGATGGTCGCTAGTACAGCTGCAACTAGTAAATCAGGATAAGGTGTAGCCCCTTGGTCACGTCTCTAATCTGGTTGTCGACATTGAAGGTATGAGAACGCATGCTAATTTTGATGTGATAGAGGTAGTCGAATATGGTGGCTCCTATCCCGCTCTACTAGGGATTGGATGGGATAATGATAGCATGGCGGTTATCAACTTTAAGAAACGAGTTATGACATTTGAAAACCAGGATGTTAGGGTCATTGCTCCTATCGACCCTCAGGAAGGACATCAGTATATTGAACCTCTAAGGGATGAAGCTGGTAGGAGGTGGGACCATGCCTATAATATCTCTGAGGATTATATTCACCCGACTGTCGACGGTGAACTTGGATGGTGCAGTGCTAGTTCTGCATCCTTTGAATTTGAAGATGGTCTGGAAAATTGGCAGAATCGGTTGCATGAAGTATCATTCAGGAAGTGTGCGTTGATTACACAGTCTCTTCACCGCATAGCCACTTAGACTGTCACGTTGCCCATTTAGGAAGGACTGCCGAGACTATCAGAGTTCCTTCAAGAATTCGAAGATAAATTTTTTGAACCACAAAGGATATTTTCCCTAGAGGTTGCACTGAAGGCTACCCCGACTCGATGGTGGGCAACATATAAACCAATGATCCACAACTGGGAACAATGACGGAGACTGATGATGGTGCACTTCAGCGATTCAGAGGTCTACCATACGGGGAGATACGATGGAGAACCTGACCCCGCCAATCATTTGATTGAGTGTCATACTTTATGGGTGTCGTGGCCTAGAGATGAATGGGTCCACGCTTTCATCCATACTCTGGAAGAGATGCCGAGATCCTGGTGTGTAGCGGCAGAGTTGCGTCGAACTATCTCCACATGGGAAGAGTTGTCTGTTTGCTTCGTACAGATGTTTAATTTCTAGGATGCCAACCCAGAGGTATGTAATTCTTTACAAATCATCTGCGACATCATACTAAAGGTCATCCCTGTTGCCTATCATGTTGATCCACATGCGCATCGCTCCATCCAATTCATGATGACTTGCTACAACTTGTTCGGGGAACCTGAAGATGATGATGAGTTGCGGAATGTTAATATTCCAGAGTCTAAAGGAAGCCGCGATGTTGTAGCCCCAAACATATCGACGAATTTAATGAGTCATTCGTTGAAGATCCGAAAAGTTAATATTGGGTCGAAAGAGAACCCCAAATTTGCCAATGTCGGGGACTACTGGGACGAGGAGAGCATGGCCAGGATCATGGACCTGCTACATGGATTCCAGGACCTTTTCTCGACACGGTTTCTAGAGATGAAGGGGATTTTGGGAGACCTGGGTGAAATGAAAATTTTGTTGAAACCAAATACCAAACCTGTGCGACAAAGGCCGTCTCGACTGAATCCATGATACAAGGACCGAGTGAAGGCTGAGATCAACCAGATGCTCGATGCTGGGATCATTGAACCCGTAGAATAATCCGAGTGGATAAGTCCGATGGTGGTCCAGGAGAAAAATACGAGAGAAATCTGCATTTGCATCGATTTAAGGAAGTTGAATGATGCATGCGTACAAGACCCATTCCCGACCCCTTTTACGGATGAAGTGCTTGAAGGCGTAGGCGACCAGGAAATGTACTCCTTCATAGATATATTTTCAGGATACCACCAAATCTGGATTGCGAAGGAGGATCGCCACAAGACCACATTTGTCATGAAATGGGACTGTTTTCAATATACAGTCATGTCGTTTGTGCTGAAGAATGCACCAGCTGTATTTTCTAGTGTAGTTGTCACTGTATTTAAATATTTTATTCAAAATTTCCTGCAGGCGTATATGGATGATTGGACTGTCTATGGACTAATTAGGGACCATCTCGAAAACCTGCGACTGATGTTGGAAAGGTGTTGACAGCATCAGATCGCATTAAACTCTAAAAAATGTATTTTTTGTGTGCCATTTGGCATGCTGCTTGGCCACATAGTATGCAAAGAAGGTCTGTTGGTCGATCCGACGAAGATCGTGCTAATCCTCATTTTACCACCATCAATGAATGTCAAGATGCTTCGGGCAACACTGGGGCATACCGGCTACTATCGCAAGTTTATCAAAGGATACGCTGCGATTACTGCTCCCATGGAGAAACTACTAAACAAGGATGCAGCTTATGAATGGACTCAGGAATGTCAAGGAAGTTTTGACACCTTGAAGGCTAAGATGGCCTCTGCCCCAATACTGGTTTTTCCTGATTGGAATAAAGAGTTCCATGTGCATGTCGACGCTTCTTCTATTGCACTGGGGGTTGTTCTTGCGCAACCAAGTGAGGGCGACCTGGGTCACCCAATAGCATATGCCAGTAGGAAGTTGTCATTTGTTGAATGAAAATATACAACAATGGAAATGGAAGGCCTGGCGATGGTTTATGCTTTGCAAAAGTTCAGGAACTATTTGTTGGGAGAACACTTTAAGATGTTCACCGATCATTCTGCTCTGCAATACCTGGTCAATAAGCCCGTGTTGGGGGGGGAGATCTGTCGATTGTTGTTACTATTCCAGGAGTTTGATTTTGAAATAATTGTAAATCCAGGACGATTGAACACTGGTCCGGATCATCTGTCTCGTGTTGAGAATGGTGAAGAACCGATGAATATTGATGAGGGTTTTCCAGATGCCCAATTGTTCTGTGTTGCATCGTGGATGATCACTATGCACCAATTATTCAGTTTTTGGCCATTGGTGTCACCCCAAAGGACATGTCAACTAGCCAAAAGAAGAAGCTGGTCGTATATTGTTCTAGTTTGTGCAATGCCGCAACGACATGCATGGATGATGAAGAAGAGTTAGAAGATCGAATTGCGCAGTTGATCCAACTTGAAGAAGACCACTTTATTGTTGGCTTCCACCAACAGGTTGTGAAGGATCAACAGAAGGCGTGGCATGATTTCCACATTAAGAAAAAATAGTTTGCAGAGGGTGTTCTGGTACGGTTATATCACAGTAAATTCATCAAGAATCCTGATAAGTTACAAATGCATTGGTTAGGTCTGTATCTTGTCCATTCTATTACTTCTGGAGGTGCAGTCCAGTTACAACAATTAGATGGCACGGTATCCCCGACGCTCGTTAATGGGAGTCGCTTGAATCTCTATAGGATGGGGCCAGAGCTGTGCATTGCTTGAGGCGCTGTAAAAAAAATTATTTTGTTTCTGAATAGCAAGGGGAGCCTAAGGGAAGAGGCTACGCAAGGTTAGAGTTTGTAGCGATGCCTGGTCAACCACTTGCGATAGTTGCAGGGCTGTGGGTTGGTCAAATCAAGTAATAAATGCAGGTAGTTAAAATAGTTGGCTGGTGGCACTTGTTGAAGCGACGCACATTAATGGTTGATCTAACCATTAGAGGAGTAGGATTGCCGACAGATTTGGGGTCATTAATACCCGATTTAGTAATAATGGTGATAATAGATTCGGCAATGATGAGTTTGAATTGGAAGTGGCTATAAAAAGCGTGCGAGATGCGGGAGGATGGAATTGTTCAGTCAAGCAAGCAGCGTGTTAAAGCAGAGTGTGAATTATGCAGTAGGTTGGGAGCTGGTGAGTGAGTTGCAGCATTGAAGGTTAGAGTTGTCGAGTGCACTTTTCGGGTTGGGGCGTGAGGCATGCTGAGCAACCTCGACGCCATTGAAATTTCAAGTGAGTTAGAGTCCCCTATTCGATCCACCGCTGTCGAAGAAGAAGTCATAAGCATGTTGGTTGGCTCATTGTCTATCCCCAAGTGGAAGTGGTAGGCTCAGAACCCCAGTTCCATGCCTCCGCAAAAGAGGTAAACCCGCACGTCAACGAGGGTGCAAGGAGAAGGAACTGCACAGACCGAGCCATCGAGCTTGGGAGCTGTTGAGTCCACGGTGCCTCAAGGCGTCTTTGTTCATGACATTTTGGGATATGTCGCTCCTACGTGTCCAGGAGAAAAGTCAAGGAAGCCAACGAAAATTCAAAAGTATCCACCGAAATTGCCACCGCTGTCGGAAGGGATCACGTGCTCAGTCGACATCATACCTACCTTAATCAGGTTGAAATTCGAATACCATGACTTGTTGTTACTCAAAGATGTTAGGGATGAGCCCTATGAGTCAGTCCCGATGGTGCTTAGTGCCCCAATTCGGAGGATTCCTCAACCTTGGGTGAGTGGGTTAGACCAATCTGGATTGTTGGGGCTCATCAATATGCCTCATTTTGGGCGATTGAATGAATCCCATGCATGTGTTAAGAAACTGTTGGCTTGTTTTCACGGGGGGGATGCTTTGGTTGAATACACTGATCCCTGTCACAGTAGATTTGATCGCAAGCATCACAGGCTTGTCGAAGGCCAGGGAATATCCGACGTAGTATATCCGCGAGAGGGATACTAATAAAAATCTTGCCAAGCAGCTGAAGGAGTGCTTTGGCTTACAACGTGACTCGATAGCATTAACTCACAAGCAATGCGCATTGGCACAAGGATTCTGGAAAGTAAGGTTGTTAGAGGAAATCAACCGGTCCAATGTAACTCGGGTGTTGTCGCATGTGCCTAGAAGTGTGCTGAGGGGGTGCAAATGAATTGGTCTCTGTTTTTGCTGAACCAATTGCTAGAATACGCGCTTGCTACTCAGACTGGGCGGCCATTTTCATATAGTTGGTTGTTGATCCTTATTGCGCTAGTTTCCTGGATGGAACCGAAAGACTATCAACCGATGACAGTTGATGCGGAAAAGGTGTGACGAGGTGCACGATATCAGAACTTATGGTGGGTCAAAGAGCCCAGTTGCCAGGCAGACTGTGCCATTCATTTTTGGGTTTATTGGGAAGCATTGCAAGCCGTAGTTGTCGTTATTCCCTGAGTACCTACTTATGCAGCGACCAAGTATCAACGACTTATTCGGTTCACCATCGGGCCCCACTCTATCTACATTTAGGCGCGGTGGGACCTCGACCGATAGTGGCTACCTTTGGCGTACAAAGTCACAATAAAAGAGTTAGATGCTATTGTTCAAGAGTGGCCGGTGGAATGGCGCAACCCGGTGAGTCAGGAGGAATTGTCTAAGGAGCCGCCACTTGATGCCCCCGAAGAGCTTGCCCAGAAGGAGCTGAGCATTCAAGAAGAGATTACTGAAACTGAAAAAGGTGCACGACTGCCTGATCATTAAACAAATGCATATGTGTGCCGTGTGCAGCGAAGTCAAGCAAGCTATTTTTGAAGCTTTACAACACATTTTTGAGAACATGGCCGAGCTCAAAGCTGTCGAGATGCAGGGAAAACCTGCTGAAGAGATTACTAAACTAAAAAAGTTGCATGACCGCCTAATCATTGAACAAGCGCAGATGTGTGCCAGGTGCAGCAAAGTCGAGCAAGCCATTTCTAAAGCTTGCCAACACATTTTTGAGCACACGACCGGGCTCACCCCAGTCAAAAATGCCAAGCGATTGGGGAACACTATTATCATAGATTTAGGATACCAACCTGATGCTCAATTCCCTGGTACAACCTATGACGTCGTTGGAGTAGGTTGCGGAAAGGAAGGCTTCTATTGAAGAAATCGCAACTCAGTTCGAAAGCATGGAGCAAGAGGCCAAGACCATTATGGAGGCGACAACGTAGTTTTGGCAGAGCGTTGTCCAGGACAAGCAGCTTGATCAGTTGCCTGTGCAAGTGCAAGAAGCCGAAGGTCAACTGAGGACCTTGAAGACATCACCGAGGGCCATGCCACTGATGGTACAGATCACACAAGCCGAGGAACTGAAGGAACTACAACAGAGAGCCGCCCGTGCACAGGAACGCCAACAAAAGCGTCGCGCTTAGCTTAATGAATTTCAAGAAATCGGTGGACAGTTAGTGGTTAAAGTAGCCGCCACGATGTAGGTAGTACAGGAGAATTGGCAAATGGTCTATGGCAAGGCCAAAGAAGAGAACCTAGTGCATCAAGGTTTGGCTAATTGTCAGAGTATTTCCAACAAAGTCCAGCTTTGGGTTCCTGAGATCGCGCAGCAATTTTTAAGATTTTAAAGCACGAACATTGGCATACACCCTGTCAACCTAACGTGGCTTGGGGACGAGCCACAAGACTTTGTTGGGGGCCTTTTGGAAGGGGTTTGGTAAGTGAGTTGCGTAGCATCATGGCAACTGCCACAAGCTCACACAGTACCGCGCAAGGCCAGATCAACGTGATGGGCGGCGAAATAATTGTTTTGAATATTTTATATATTATTTGACCAAGTTTGTCACAATAGGTCATTAGCGGTTATAAGTTAGTTAGAAGTGGACCTTCAATGTAATGGTGCATGCCTATTTATAGATCTAGTTTTGCAATTAAAAATAGATTTTTTTGGGAGAATTGAAGCTTTAGAGATCTTAAGTCTATGAGTATCGCATGAGATCTAGTGCGATCTGAATCTTAGAGAATTTCCTATTGTATCTGCGACCTATCTGGGTTGCATTTTGATGTATTCAGCCTCCGATTTTGGATCTTTTGTGCAGAGCTAATATATATGACTGTTGGTGCATAAATATCGTCTTTATTTTTATTTTTCTCTCTGTTGCAATCTATCTTGTTATGATGTTGTGATGATCTAGATCTGGTATGATGCTGTGAGTTGTTAGGATGTCGCTGTGGTTTACTTTATTCCTGTTATACTGATGGTGATGCAATCTGTTTTAAGTCTGTAATATTGATGTTGCATTTTGAGGTCGGATAGTTTATATGCTGCTGCAGTGACAAATATATGATGCACTCTGTAGTCATGGAAATGAGTTAGTGTCTACTGCATAGTCCTAGATATCTTAGTCATGTTGTTTTCCCGTCGGATCCCCATATCCTCCATCCTCACTGTCGAAAACTCGGTTCTGACAACTCTCCTTTAAACATCTAGGGTGAGACTTTGTCCACTCTACGGATGTTTCTGGGTAGGGGAAAACCCGTCTGGGCCAGTGCTCAAGGAGATCGTGTTGGTTGAACGTCGACAAAGTGAGAACCCCTATCGACGAAGCTTTGTTGGTGGGTGTTCGTCAACAGAGGTTACATAACATAACTATCTATTGTTCTATATTTTCTACAAATTTATGGGTTTAAGTATATTATAAGTGGTATTAAAGCTCTTTTTTGGGCCAAAAAGAAATAATTTTTAATGCTAGGGTTTGACTCTTCTAAATGAGTCATCTTGCCATTTTCACTCCATAATATTTCTTTGTCATTTCATGATCTAAAAATTTTAGGGTACAATAGAGACATATGATGTAACTTGTATCCAAATTCAGCTTTTGGATTGCTTTACTTTTTGAGATATACTCTATGAAAGTTGAGATAATTTTTCCTAGGCTTCGACTCTTCCAAACATGCCATCATAGAATTTTCACTCCAATATTTTTTTGTGCAATTTTAAGGTCTAAAATTTGCAGGGCATAGAAAGGACATATGGAATTAACTTTTATCGAAAATTCAGAATCTAGGTTACTATAATTTCAGATATACACTCTTTGTAAGTTCAGGTTTGTCACTAATCTAGAAGGCTCCTTCAAACAAGTCATCTTGGCATTTTCGCTCCAATTTTTTTTGTGAAGTTTCAAGGTCTCAAAAATTGTAGGTTATAGATAGGAAACATTAAAGTAACATGTGTCAAAATTTTAGCTTTTGGATTACTACACTTTCAAAGATACAATTTGTGTGAGTTTGGCATTTGAACTAGTCCAAAAATTAGCCATAAATATGTGTTATGGGTAAAAATGTTATCTCTGAAGTTTTAAAAATCCAAATTGAGTGTCACTAGTTATATTGAATATAATATGGGACAAAGGATTTTAGGGAACAATTTCATATTTAGATCTGAAAAATTGAATGCGTGGCAAGCGGTACAATTTCACCCTTTAAGAAGGCCAAAATCAACAAGTTTTGGGAAAATTTCCCTAATTTTTTTTGGCACATCAAAATCTAGTTAAACCCATGGCATTGCATAGTACGTATATCAAAATACTACAAAACAAAATCTTACACTTAGGGGTGTAGAAATTTCAAAGTTATAGAAGCCTCTAGACTGTCTCCAAATCTTGGTTTACAAGTAGTTGTGTTTATTACTAAATTTTGGCCTTAAAACCTCCCTTGAAAAGTAAGTTACTTTCCATTAATTGTAGAGATCTTGTATGGGTTAGAAAGCTTATATTCTAAAATTTTAACTATAGATGTGTTCCGACATATTTAAATAATATGGATATCTAGTTTTTAGTGGGTAAACCTATGGTTGCGAAACATACACACATAAAATACAAGGGTGCCTTAGATACATTGCAGTGCACCCTTGTAACCTTTATTGGTTCCCCTTTGAGTATACCACATGATCAGACATCACTTACATGCAGAATTTCAATTCCACGTACCCTTAGGTGTTTTGAAAGTCCCCTTAGGGTATACCTAAAAACCAACTTCAGATCAAGCAGATTGATCATCTTGTTTTTATAGTACATTGAGAACAACACCATGGGAGATCACTCTCTAGTACCTGGATAGTTGAGTAGTATAGAAAAGGGAAATATTGTGCCTCCTTAGTTATTTCCCTAATATAATGGGTTGAGTACTAATGTTGGACCCCACACGTATATTAAAGAGCTATAACACATGGCACTCCCTTGTCCTTCAGACCTGATGGATCCCACCCATGGTGGAACCCTATAAACCACCTCACACCAACACCCTGCACAATATGAACACTCTCTTTATTACTGACAGGTTGGACAACTTGGAATCTCAATACACGTATATTATTGTCCAAATTCAACACCTTAAACAAACCATTTAAAGTTGGGATTAGACATGGGATAAGAAGTTGGAACAAACATAGATCGTTTGGAGAAGATATTGAATGACAAGTTGACCCATTTGACAATTAGTGGGCTACATGTAGAAGAACACAAGAATGCACATCATGGTGAGAAACACTAAAAAGAAACTTCTCACTTTCCACTATATAGCCACCAATAACCCCTTTCAAACCATCATAGTGATAAGCCACCCTCCAGGGATAATAACACCTAGAACCATTTTCCTCAAGTAGTCTTGAACAATTTTGATGTTTCTAACCCTTAAATATGGATTACTCAAATGGAACATTACTTGACCCTTCATGGTATTACTGATGACATGATGAAACTCAGGGTGGAGGTCTTACATTTGGATCTATAAAATAACAATGTTGGGAGTGACATAAAAAATACTATGTGTGCTACATTGATTGGAGTCCATTTGTTAAATCTCTACATAAGCATTACAAGTGAGATCCTCATTATTTGGGTGGATTACCAAGCTACGCCAAACAATATCAGTTGTAGAATTTATCTCAACCTTTGGGTAATTAGCCATCTGATAGAGAACTTAACATATTCTTTCTATAAAGGATGTTTCATTAGTGGCCTCAAAGAGGCAATTAAAACACAGGTCAAAATGTAGCATCTTGAGACCTAGTTGGAGGCATCTCACAAGGCTCTAGAAGCAAAGACAACACTCGATACACAAACCAAAAAACCATGTTTCATTCCTCGTTCACACCCTACATAGGTCAATCCATTAATAAAAATTTATCCTCCTACTTTGAAAGTACAAATGTTGTCTCCAGTAAAAACTATAGATTGACAAAGACAAGTAATTTACTACATTTGTGATGAAAAGTATGCTCTGGATCATAAATGAAAAGAGCATAAGTTATTTCATATTGAGCTAACTACTCCTACCCATTACAAATACATCATTTTGGAAGGTAACCCTAAGTTGTATATTGTTGGCCAAACTTCTCCCATGCAAGAAGAAGTGAAAATTGAAGTTTATTAAGAAGAACCTATCATATCTCTTTATGATTTTTATGGTATTTAAACCCCACAAACATCGAAACTATTGGGTCACATCAAGAACCACAAAGTGATAGTCTTGGTTGATGGTGGAAGAACCCACAATTGTGTTCATCAATTCATGGTTGGATAACTCCATCGTTATGTCCACCTGGTTCCCAACTTTCAAATTGTGATAAGTAGTGGATGGATGATGAAATGTGGGGAGCATTGTGAAAATGTAAGGCTCCAAATGGCGATTATCATGTCGAAACTCATATGTTGGCCATAGATGTGGGTTGTTGTGATATATATTTTTAGGAGTATAGTGGATACACACATCGGGGCCAATGACCATAGACTTCAAGGAATTATACTTGAAGTCCATGGTCGTTGGCCCTCAAAGACTCCAGCGTTGGGTCTGTGTTATACTAATTTTCCAAAAAAGTATGTAATTAATCTTGATTAAGGGATCAGGGTATCAATGTAATATGGGTTAATAGATTATGGTTTTGGATGTTGTTGAATTCCTACATATTGTGTTGTGGACGGCTAAGAAAAACACAATGAGAAATATAGAGGTGTGAATCTAAGTTTTGTTGGTTTTCTGAGTCAAAGGTTTCTAGGGTAAATCTATATGTACTATGGGTGTGCCATTGTCTAATCTATGCTTTTCTCAAGAATATATATGCATTGTTTCACTTCAAAGGTTTAAAACTTACATGTGGTATCAGAGCTTGATTATTGGCTTCAGGGGGACACCTTTGTTATTGAGGGTTTGACTAATTTGATAGAGCAAGTTTATGTTGAGTCTGTGATAAACATGAGTTCAGTGGGATCTCAACATTGTGTGATTCATGTGTTTAAAGACAATGCCAAGTAGTTCTAGAATAGAGATTTATAATTTTTAATGGTCGAAAATTTGAGTTATGGAAGCTCAAGATGGAAGATATTCTTGTATATAAATAACAATGGATTGCTATGCATCCAGGTAGACAATCTAATGGATTGATGAAAGAAGATTGGGAGAATATTTAAAGAAGGGAAAGGAGTACAATTTGAATTTCTCTGTCAAATTTAAAATTGTTGAATGTATATAAAGAAGACAATGCATTGAATATGCAAAATAATAAGGAGTTTATATTAATCAAAGTACCTAATAAACCACAAGTTGTTTCACCTTAGGATGGATGATAATGACTCGATGAAAAATAATCTAAATGTATATAATACTCCAGTAATCCAAATTAAATATATTGGTTGCAGAGAATGTGTTTATTTTTTGGGTTTGTACGGAAATTTGTAAGGTTAGATTGCGATAATCAAAGTGCAATATTCTTATTAAAGAACCTTGATTGTCATCAATTAATGAAGCATATTGATGTGTAGTAGCACGATGTGAGATATATGATTAAAGACAAGAAGGTGTTTTTGGAAAAGGTTAACACCTTGGAGAATGTTGCATACTCATTGACAAAGTCTGTCAGTATTGAAAAGTTCTCTTGGTGTAGAGAATCTATGGGCATTGTTGCCTTGAACTTGTGACCCTATCAGTACATGGCCCATTATTCTGCAAAGAAAAAAAAAAGTGGGAGAATGTTGGGTATGTGTTATTTTCCTTGCATGTGGGTTATGTCACCTTACAATCCATTTCTATCTAGTATTCCATTCACTTCCATGCTCGTCGGATAGAGTAAGCTTATCTTGGGTCTGCCATAACTATGGGTTCAATGGGATCTACAGTGTCTGATTTATGTGTTGAAAGAGAATGGAAAGTAGTTCTAGAATAAATATTGAGAAATTTAATGGTTAGAAAGGTAAGCTACAAAATCTCATGATGGAATATATTGTTGTAGATTGAGAGCAATGGATTGCTATGTATCACTGTACACAACCTACTGTATCGAGGAAAAAATAATAGGAGAAACTGGAAAGAAGATCAAGGAGTACAATTCAACTTTCAATATCAATTTTTTTGTTGATGAATGTATATGGAGAATACATTGCATTGAAGTTGTGAAATTAATCATGGAAGAAACACCATTTGGTAGCAAAAAATTGGTAACAACTATTATTAATGTGTGTATGAACAATACAAATACAATGGAGGAAATTTGAATAACCTAAGAGGATTCAAATCCCTGACTATAGACATGAATAACATAGGAAATATCACCACTGTGGACTTCTCTAGTGCAACTTCAGACAACTAAATCAATTAACAATCAATTATCTGAGATGGTAGGTGTGCATGTGCATCTTTATCCTAAAATCATGAAAATCCCATGCAAAATAGGTGCATTAGGAGAGTTGGATAATTTAAAGTGTCCATTGGAACCTAACTCCACTCAGGTGAGGGTGAATTGAAGGTGGGACTCCCAGAACTCTGAGTGGGATCCTGAACTCTAGGCATTGGTCTCCAAAGGTTTTAAACTCAGGAATGAATGTGCATCAAGTGTCTAGTGGGCCCCAGATAACATATGCATAGCACTAAGGGGTCTACAACATCATCCTAACTAAGAAAATGACAAAATTAATATGGTGGATAAGGTAGGATTATTAAATAATCGTAACACCCCCCCTAATACAAACTTGGAAAACCTAATACCTAGCAACTAAAACCAAATGTCAGCCATACAATAATGAAAAATAACTTCTCACGAAACTAATGAAACAGGGAAAATCTCATAGGACCCCCACCCCTCCTGCCCCACCCCCCACCCCGCCCCCCACCTCAAAATGAACAATCAAAGAACTCAATCATCCTTCACACACCAAGAAGAGATTTAACATATACAAATCTCTTCTAAGTGAAAGACTTTGTGAAAATGTATGCAATCCGCTCCTTTGTAGGGAAATAATGCAGTGTGATGGTCCTATTGTGCACTAGTTCTGTGATAAAGTGCATGTGAACCTCTATGTGTTTGGTCCATTGTTTCTGTATTGGATCACTAAAAATATTAATTTCACTTTGATTACCACAAAAAAATTCTAGTAAAGGAGAAGTGTGAATGCCCTGTAACTAACACTAGTACAAAATGAGAAATTAATGACTAAAATCCGGCTATAAATGACTATTTTTTAGTCGACGACTAATAGTAGCTAATTTCCACTATCTTATAGCTTGACTAACTTAGTCGTATTTCACTTAATCATTAATAGGTTGAGTTATTAGTCATTGATAGTCAATGATTTAGTCATTGAGTTAGTCACGGATCTAGTCACTGATTGCAACAATTAATGACCAAATATACGATTAAATAAACTACTAGATGATAACATATTAATGACTAATCTAAATACGACTAAACGTTAGTCGCTCTATAAGATACGAGAAATTAACTACTAATAATCGTATATATGTGAATTTAGTCGTTTTTGTAGTCACAAAATTATGATAGGGAACGAAGGAATCGAACCACCAACCTCCTGCTTATAATTAGGCAGGTGCTCTACCATTGAGCTAGCACCCTTTAAGAAGTTGTTATTACTTGATAATGATGATATTCAATCAAATTTTGCTTCATTCAAGCATACAAAATAATGACTATCAAGTTGCTATAGATCCATAATGGCTTACCATGTACTAGTCCTTCAAGTCCTTCTTGCACTTAATAAATGCATTTGAAATACTTAAAGGACTATTACAAGGTAAGCCATTATGTATCTATAGTAACTTGATAATCGTTATTTTTTATGCTTGAATGATGCAAAATGCAAAAATACTAGAAATTTATAGGAATGACAAGCATGCATCCAAAGCTAAACTATTTACCGAGTCATCTAGAGTCATGCCAAGATATCTGAATTTGACGGAAAATTCATAAGTAACTAGAAGATAGTGTTGGATGATGTCATGGAAAGGAGAATTTCAGTTTATATAGAAGCAAAGGATGAGCAAATGGAGCAACTCATCACCCAAAATGTAGATAATATAGTAAAAAGAAATATACAACTAATTCCATTTCACATCAAGAATAATGGGCACTAACTCTAAGTACTCTTAGCCACTAGATAAATGGAAATGAAATGAGATGAAATATTAGCAACAATACCTTCGAGTTTGCTTGCTGACAAGAAGTATGAATACTTATGTGATCATTTTATTCAGAGGTGACTTAAACAACCATTAATGTGCACTCAAGGAAAGAAAAGCACATTTCTCTGCTTATGTGATCATTTTCTTGAATTATCACCTTTCTATGCTTATACATTTTATCTCAAGCATATTTATTCATCCAAACCTTTCATTTCAGGGATGACCATGGACTGAAATCCAAGAGTTCATTGTTGTTTCAATGATTTCAAGAAAAATACTAGCAGTAAATGATGAATGACAACACATTAGCTAAGAGGTAGCAGGTAACACACCCACATTGCAGTCAAAATAGTTTGAACTGGGAAAATACATGTGTTCTACAATGGAGTTACCCCTCCTTTGGCCAAATCTGCCACAGAATAGACATGCACATACAACAGAGGAGCTATTTGAAAGGTTTGTGAACAAGCACAAAAATAGCGTTGAAACAAGAACCACTGCAAAAATCAAGTGTTATATCGATAACCAATGGGAGAAGTGAATGGTGACCCTCAAAGAGTTTTTGAAGGGAGGTGTAGTAGTTTTGTTTCTTGTCACTTAAACAAAAACAATTCGACCCCATGCCACTTCTCTTTAGGAATAAACATCAGTGAATAAATGGAAGGAACAATAACTACATGAAAGATTGCAATGAAATATTGATGAAGAAAATCCTGTGTGGGTCTTTTTCAGTGAATTTTCTACAATAAAATTGAATGTCACCTCCACAAAATTCAATGGATTATCATAGCAGATCAACTGCAAATCATTGCTTTGACATAGTTTTATTTCTGGCAGTCAATTATGAAAAGAATATAAGAACTCAAAAGTGATGCCACAGGTATCGATTTGAGGTTGTTGATCTGGAGAGGAGAGTTTCCAGTGTGTCTTCCAACTGGTTTGGCCAAGAATTTATTGGTTGCCTACAGTACATTGAATTCTAGTGTAAATTGGATTTCATGTTTTGTTTTGAGGCTGCAGGTAAAATGAGCATCCCATGCATACAATCTACACGGGAATACTCGCTTGGAGGTTGTATGTAATTAAATGGCCAACAAGCATAAAGGAGATATACAGCCAACGAAAGGTAGAAAGTGAGGTCAACTTGGAGAGATGAATTGAGCTAGTTTCCTTAATTCAATGCAAACAACATAAATCCTTCAAAACAGAAATAAAGTTAAAAAGGCGACCTGGATGCAAGCTTTTGGGCATTGAAGCTTTAATACCCTTTTTTAAAGAGAAGGGCCAGTTTCATTGGAGAGATGGAATTTTCTATATATTCAGGCTTGGAAGGAAGAGTATGGTCTAGATAATTCAATTTGGAGCACTGATTATAGTAGCAAAACAACTCTTTAATCTCATCCCCCACACCTAGACCACTATCACAATTGCTGCCGACAAGACATTTGGGACCCTGTCACCTGCCATCCATTATGATACAAATGGTATCTTGGGTAATAAGTGATTCAGTCAGTTATGTTTATTTTAGTTCTCTGTTGATTGGTTGTTAATGATTAAATTGTCGGTAATGATTGGAAGTTATTTGTTCTTGCTTTGGTTCTCCTTTCAATCAGGATGAAATTCTTTTCATTTCATTTCCATTTGATTCTGTGTTATGGTCACTTATAAAACCTGATCTCAACCATTTAAATTTACAGCTTGAAATAACCCTCACTCTTGGTTGCTCTAGGATAGTCAAGGAAGGAGTTATGTATGTTGTTTTTGTTCGTAAAATATGCATATTTTTAGATCAGATTATAGTATACGCTTTCTAGGGACACCCCCTTGTGACTAAAAAAGTACTAGTCCAAACAGAGAGTATCACCAACCATAAAAAGGGTTGGTTTGCCTATAAATATTGTGTAAATTTGCCTGTGCATATTTGTGTCATAATAGGTCCTTAACATAGTGGAGCTCATCTGAAATACTCAAAAAATAAATATTGAAATGCATGAGAAACAATGACAAGTTAAATATATAAACAATGAAAGCATGAAATAAATATTTGCATTTTCTTTTAGGTTTTATTTTTTCTAAATTGACTTTTTCTAAGGCCATTAGACAAAAGTCGTGGGAGGACACCCAGGAATCCCTCGCAAAAGGGAAAGGTCACCCCTGCATCTCCCCAAGTTCTTTGGTTTCCTTGTCCCAAAAATATGGGAGGTATGGTGGCTGCGCCTCCCAACCAAGGGAGTGTTTCCTCTTGTAACACTACTTATTTCTCAAACAGACAATCAACTCTCCAATTTAGAACCATCACGGTTGTTTAGTCGAGTTTCCTGGCCTCACAATATTGTCCGACCTTTGGGTGATGGTTGTAGGTTTCCAAGATTATGGGTCTCATATGATTCTAGAAGCATTCTCAAGTCCAATTATATATCCTTTTAACATCTCACCAATCTTCTTGAAACCAATATTTCCTAAGATGATCATTGGAATACCCCTAAACTCTTCAAACAAACTAATCAAAGCTCTATGTTTATCAATGTACATATTCATTTTACTGTCAAATTATGACTTAATAGAAACAACTTAATCTTTGATGACCAAGGGAGGAAGGTCAAACAAGTTAAAAATGATTGCATCACAACGATCAAGAAGACTAGCATATCAAATTATCAAGGATAAAAAATTATGGAACTCTGGATGGAAGAAAAACACTAGATAATCCCCGACATCTCACAAATTGGGTTGTCCAGTCACAAGAGTAGGAATCCATCAGCAAAAGTTTCACGCGCACTCACACCCTCGAGAACATTGCTTTCAAGAATTGTATTAAAACCCAAAATATCCATGTTCTCCTTTTTGACAAGTTAGCAAAGATAAATATTAATCCAACAGGCTAGTGACAAATCATTTATGGCCGTAATTGAAATATTGCTTGCAAACTTTCTAGAAATATAGAAATTAAGCATATTCAATATATAATACACTAAAAAAATGCAATTGTAGCTATGCTCCAAAAGAATTCTTCAAATATCCTGAAGCCTTAAAACTAATACAAATTAAAGAAAATTGGTTTTTGGAGAAGGAATTTTGGCATGTCTATAGAGAGTATAACAAAGAAGCAAACTAAATGGCAGCTTTAATCACAGTTGTTTCTCAAAGAACCATATTTTTTATAATGTTGGGTTCCTACGAGCTTCTTTCCATGATCTTGTAATTGCTGCCGTAATGAGACTGAGTATACTGCAACCACAAAATCATGTTGAAGAAGCAAACTTTAGATTTATACATATACAAGGAAGGGTCTGTAAATATGTATACAAGGAAGGGTCTGTAAATAAAATGCAGACATTGGCTCCATATCAAAACGAAATCCAAAAATGTATACAATGAAGGGTCTGTAAATAAAACACAGACATTGGCTCCAGATCAAAACGCAATCCAAATTTGTATACATGGAAGGGTCTGTAAAACAAATAAATGTTACGCTCTCATGATGTGATACCCCATCATATTATTATTTCTTTGACTATTTTTATATTTTTGAGAATTATTTCTATATTTTGGAGAATTATTTGTTTGTAATGGAAACTTAAAAACTTAAAAGTTATATTTACACAACAAACTATTTTTTATATATAAATAAAAGAAAAAGACACATGGAGAGTTCAAGGGATACCACAATGGAAAGAGAGAACATGTGTAAGTAAGCTTGAGAGATCTTTACCAATCAAATTCAATTAAAACTCAACAACTAGACAAGATCCTAAATCATAGGGATTTGTGGATTGATTGGAGATTTAATTGGGATGGCATAAGATCTTGGCAAAACTATATAAGAGTGGGATGAGATAGCATGGGAAGCCATGTTGTGCACATAGGATCTAGTTGAGTGTTCTCTCTTTTCATAAGTCCATCTACTTGTTACAGACCTTAGAAAAGAGTGTCGCAAAAAAATGATTGCTTACTTTCTAGTGCATGGTGGTGATCCAGCTTAAGGGTAGAGTGGAGCAAACGGCTGAGTTGCTTTCTTCTATGGTTTGGAGGAGCTGATTCTCCAAGTGTGTTTTTCCTTGGATTCACTTCACTAGATCTTATTTTTCTTCTAACACTCTAACACTCCCAGCTGCTGCGTGATGAACTCCTCGTTGATAAGTCTTGAATATTTAACCCAGTTTTAGCAACCTTTAACCTTTTTAGCAATCGTTTACCCATGGATCTGCTAATTGTCTTCACTAAAAGTGTTTTCCATACTTAACAGTCTCTTATTACATGAGACCTTTTACAACTTGTTCGTTTTCACTTGATCGATGCCGAGGTGTAATAGACAAAGTCTTGGGATCCTTAGTAGAAACCATATCCATTAATTCTTTCCAAACCAATTTTGGAAGGCATGTTAAATCCCTTTTGCAATGATTAAACCAGAGTTTCGGTATGACTCGAATTTTCGTCTAGATCAAAGATGTTATATGCACTTTAAAATCCAAGTTCGGTCATATCGATGGCCGTGAGGGTTCTGCTACTAGTGAAACTCTCGTAATATCATTGAATCTATAAAGGGGCGATTAGTCTAGACTTCTTTTCCGTATTCACTTGAGTTCCAAAAACTTGCATGTTGGTTAACCTGTGTTCAGTTGAGATCGATGGCGATATATATATATTGAATTATGCATGGGTAAAGTATGAGATGTTTGACATTATAATAACATGAGAATATATATATATATATATATATATACACGTGATAAGTATTTTATAGCCTTTGGGTAAAACACTCATATGTTTATACCATTTTGTAAGATGGTGTTATATAGGACAACATGGGGATTTAATATACATAGAAAGAATGAGGGGATTTAATTTTTATTGTCTGTCTAAATGATTTTTTCTATGTGAATGGGTAGTATGAATAATTAATGGGAGATTGTATTTTGACATGATACACTTTATGTATATCAAACTCTGTTATATATATATCTATGGCTGATTGTCAATGAAATACATTTATGTATTTTACATTTGTAATGTGTGTAAATTGTCTTATACTTGGGAGATGTTATGTTCTCATTGTTTATATAAAGGTTTTGGGATGAGTTAATAATGAATGTATGAAAATTGTTTTTGTTTTATGAAATAGATGAAGTGGGTATAAATTATATAGGATGAAATTTATTTTATGTTAAAATGTGGCTAAGTGACATAAGTACAAAATATTATGAAAGATATTATAAAATATTTAACTATTGTTAAAACCTACATTATCCAAAATCTAGTATGTTGGGGTTATTACATAGTTGTATCAGAGTGGAAGTTACGACACTTGGCCTTATGGTGTCTATGCACATTTTCCGAAAGTTAACAATGTTTTATTTTTTTGTTCTTCTTACTTGTATAGAATAAAAACTTTCGATGTGTTTTTGGTCATTTCCCTTGCATTTTTTGCAATGGACGAAGGTCACCAAATATTTGATTGTTTGGCCTATGAAAATCATAGAACATAAATTAAGTTTTGTAATTGTCCAAGAAACATCCAAAACAAAGTTTCTATGCAAACATTGTGCCTTGGAGAAGTTGGTGTATCAATTATCCTCATCAAGGTCCACGTTCCTTTTTCCACTTCATATCATAGGGTTAGTCTTTGGGATATTTAGGGTTTTTGCATCCTAGGGAAACATAATTTATGTTAAAAGAAACATTTAGCGTCTTTTGTTTTCTAGTTTTGAATGAACATAGCTAACACATTTATCTTCAAAGCTAAGTTATCATCATTTTAGTCAGTTTGTATTACTTTGTAGTTTACGGTCTTTTTTCATGTCACTCATTGATAAAAATTGGGTTTTGTTGTATTATTGTGCTCTTTGCAATATCTCTCTATGTGTTTTCATTTTTATTTTTTTCTTCATAATTTCATTCTCTATATAATCTAGATAATTGATATCGAATAAATTATATGTTTGTTGTTTCTTGGTGCATGTCCAAATTTGGCTCTCGAACTAATTGAGTTTGGGGGAAACCAGTCTTTCTATCCCATGTCACCTCACATGGTAGAAGAAAAGAAAGATGATGGAGCAGGAGATCATATCAAGTTATTTATAGAGGAATCCCTTGTGTGATAGAGGAATGAGATGATAGATACTTTCACTTAGATCCTTCAATGGCTCCCAATGATGGCAGATAGGTCTAAAACTAGTAGCAATTTCAGAGTTGCAACACCCTTCAAAGTACAATTTAAATTCGATGTCACTTTATTTGAAAGCTAGATAGATGTAAATTATTTGGAAAAATGGTTAAATCTCTTAGGGGGATTATTTATTTATTCATAAAAAACAGACAATGAAAATATCACCTTCGCACACCTTAAGTCCCTCCCCAGTGTCAAATATTAATGGGACAGTTACTAGGAGATATGTGTCAAGGATGATTCTACAACATATAGGAAAATAACCACTTGGGTGGATTTTGTTGATGCCATTGAGGAGGAATTCTACTTGTGAAAAACTATGATGACTAATAGATTAAATAGACAATTGTGTGCTAGGAGAGAGGCTAGATGGTACTAGAGTTCACAAATATATTCTATACCTTGTTCTCCAAGTTGCTAATCAAAACTCCAAATGAAACTTGGTTCTAAAGTACCGTAATGGCCTATCCAAGTACATAAAAAAAAGATGGATTTACTATCATATCCTCACTACAAATTGCTTATTGATATGTTGTCAAAATTGGTCTAACATTTAAGCAGAGGAATAAGTGGTGTGAGCTCCACAAAATCCCTTAGAACAACATTAATGAATGTTGATCAAAGGAGTCATTTTTATCCAAGTTGAAAACCCTAGCATTAGCATCCGGCTTGGAATTTGACCCAAAACCAGATAAGGGAAAGTGGATCATTGACACACTATCCCTATGCTACCATCACAACTCCAAATATTCAACCATAAGAGCCAAAGTAGCTAGTAGAAAGTGGCAGAAAGTAAGCCCCTCTTCCATTCACAAATGTGAGTGAAGAGGAATATGCTATATTTCATTCTTGATTGTGGTACTACCAAAAGAACTTAAATCAAAGAAATCATAGCTACTGATAATGCTTCGCCTCTAATCATACACCATCGATTGGTTGATCCAAGGACAAGACATTTGCATTACCGCCAATGGCTCCTACCCTATGATATCAAGCCCTCCAAAGATGATGTATTGTGTAATGTTTCCCCACTTGAAGTTTGAGATGATATTTTAGGACAATGTAATACCCCCATGACGATACTTTTATTTTCATATTTTGAAATTTATTTTTATTATGTAATGAGTTATGAAACTCAAAAACTCAAATGACATTTGCACAACAAACCATTTTTTATATTTACTTATTATATAAAAGAAAATTGAGACTTGGAGAATTCAGCTACATGAGGGGACACCACCATGGCACCAAGGAACATGTGTAAGCAAGCTAGAGTGATTTTTACCAATCAAATCCAATCCAAAACTCAACAACCAGACAAGATCCTAAATCATAGGGATTTAAAGATTTGATTGGGATGGCATAAGACCTGGGCAAAACCTATATATATGAGTGCACTGGAATAGCATGGTACATTGTGTTGTGTATGGGGAAAACGATGCAGAGTGCATGTGTTGAGTGTTTTCCTATTTTATAAGTCCATCATTAAAACTTGTTACGGACTCAAGGAGAGAGTGTTGCGAGGAAGTTACTTGTTGTTCTAGTGCATGGTTGGTGATACAGCTCGGGGGTGGAGTGGAGAAAACCGTTGAGTTACTGTCTCCTATGGTTGGGAGGAGCTGATTCTCCAAGTGACTATTTTAGCCATTATTTTTCTCAAATTTTTTTATGGTGAATTATTTAAACTTCTATCCAAATCTCCTTCTACGTTGATGGTTTCCTGGAACGATACAGATCTGCAATAAATCCGAGTCTACGATTGATTCGTAATTTGAATTTTCTATTAATAGGAACTTACTGTATGTGTTATAATCATTTTGGGAACTTGATTTCTAGGAAAGTATGTGTTCTGAACTATACTGTGCGTACGAGTTATAATTTTTGCGCTTGATCTATACTCTGCATACAATCGACGTTTGATTTCCCATTCGTTATATATATATATATATATATATATATAACTGTTAAAAAACCAGATTTGATCACGCGATTCTATGTAAACGATTCCTTTGCATTTTTGTGAATAATATATTTAAGATATATTGTCTTTCTGTACTGCAAAGAATACGATTTGATGTTTACTAAAATGTGTATGCTCTATTTCCAAACCAAAACGTTTATGGGTCTGTAGAGTATGTAAAATTTAAACTCAAAGACGATCCCTAAACCCTATCTATACTTTGCATATGAATTACAAAGAATGTGTTTGATCCATCCGATTTACATTGTCTATATTGATTTATACCTAGAACTTTGCAAATGTTTGGCCTTATAAAAATATTTATGTGATCGAATCGAACTCTCTGCTTGCGATTCCTTTACTCGATCTGTATTACTATGTTGACATCCATAACCAGGGTTTAATACTCTGCATCTAATGATTTGCCAAAGCATTCTTTGATGAATTAAACCAACTATGTTCCAATCCCCTTTTGGGTTGATGCCAACATTTATAGATCCTACGACAAATATGGGTCTCTGTCTGCGTTTGTTCTAACTCTGCATACAATGTCTATGATTTGATGTAACTTTGCATTTTTACTCCGTGTTAGAATTATAATGTCTATGTTTTAACTCTGCAGACATATTACAAATGTATGCTTTAGAATTATGTATCGATAATATCGATAAATATTAGTGTGATTTTCCTTAAAAACATTATTACATGTGTTATTACACATTTATTAAGGGATGGAATTCATATGCATACTTTTATTATTTTAAGAGGCCACTTTATTGAAAATGATGACGTTTTCCTTATGTAGGAAGTATATATTTATTCGAAGTATAAATATATATACTAGGAGTATAATGCATTCTACTCGAAATAAAATAAAATAAGATAAAAAACATTAAATTTCATATTGAGAAAATTATATTTATATTTCTTTTGAAAAGTAGGTACTTTAATATATATATATAACAGAACAGCGAGGGAGGTTACAAATTATAGCATGCAGTTTATGTGATGAGTAATGAAAATATTTGCCTATGGATATTGAATAAAGATACTTTTTGGTTATTATTGAAGAAAGTGAAATTATTGTAATTTCATTGAAGGACATATTTCAAAAAAAATTATCTACAGTTTAGAATGTAATTACAGTTAAAAGGTTTTCTTTAAAGTTTTAGTTTACTATTTATGTAATCATATTTGATCGATATGAAAGTTTAAGTAATTCTTTTTTTTTGTTACATTGTGGTATCAGAGCCCAAGTTACGACATTTGTCCCTATGGTGTCCATACACATATTTCTGAAAACTAACAATGTGTAATTTTTTGTTCTTATTACTTGTATAGCAGAAAACTGTTTTACTAAACTGCAGGAAGATATGGCCGGAAGACGATCCCCTACCCCACTTGCATGGGTTGAACCTAATAATGAGGATCCACCAAATAACAACATTGTTAATAATGAGATTCTACAAACAATGAGGGACTTACAATAAAAAATTGTGAATTTTAAGACTGAACATGAAAGGGTACTAAAAACTCAAGAAGACTTAAATGAAGCCCTACTATAGGGTATGTGCAAGAAGTTGAGGGTCTCTTTTGGCGCGTTAGATGCAATACAAAACTGAAAAAACAGGCATCCATCAACTTGGACGCATATTTTGAGACACTTACACAATGAATCTTGCGATCAGTAAAAAACAAGAAATGTAGGAAATTGAATGACCTTTCCAAATATATATTTTTTTTCTATTGAAAATGTTGTTAACTATCTAAAGTTAAATAAATTTTAACGGGCACTTTTTATTTTTTGGACAAATTATAAGGTATATGTTTTTGTGGGTGCAGTGTCTGAGTGTCTAAATGATGGAATAAACTTACAAAAACCGGTATACATATAGAGAACATATAGGACTAGTGCACGACTATTTTTTCAATAATAAAAATAATATTTTAAATTTTTTTTTTAATTATCTAAGAGATCAAACCTCGAAAACGGTACGTCAATTGTGGGTGCAGCATTTGAATGTATTAATGCAATTATTTGGAAATGGGTTTTTTATAGCATGTAGAGGTTGGTGTTCTTTAATGCACCATACAATTTTTTTTTTAAATGGTTGAGAAATGAAAGAGATATGGACGAAACACTACCAATGTGTTTTTTGAGTTGAGGAGTGATGACAGAAGATAAATAAGAAAAAAATAGAAAAAATTATGTATTCTTGTTAAAATTTACATATTTAGAATCTGCAAAAAAAAACCATATCTGTTTCTAAAATCTCATAAAAAATGGAGGTGTGCAGCATAATCAGACGAACCGCTAAACACGAGCATATTGAAAATTTGGATATAATGCTGAATTTGCCATGGTTTATCATACTCCAAGGCACAGGCATGTTGAATCCGAAGCAAAGTACAAAGCAGACACATAGGCATAGGAATTCCATGCAAGCATGGGTGGAGTCTCGGCCTTATCCTTTGGAGGGAATAAATTTTTGAATTTAACAACTATGTGAGCGCGATTTAGTTAAATAAAAACGCGTGCGCGTTCTATACAAACAAATCGCGTGCGCATTTTGTAAAAGCAAAATTATGATAGCCATTTATCATGTGCAAAAGTATGCTATGTAATTAATCAAAGATTAAATTGCTCATGTCCAGAATAACTATATAATATCTATCAACACATAGATATGAAATATAGTCTAAAGTTCAAATGACAAAACTAAAATGGTAGTAGATGGGCAAACATAACGAAAAAAAGTCAATAAAAAATCTAAATCAAAAAACCAATATCCTATGTTGTGGTCTTCCCTTTCTCTAGAAAATTCCCTGTAAAAGCAAAATAGCGTTCATCATTATCATCATAATGCTCATCTTCATCATCATGATCATCATGTTCATCTTCATCATCATGATCATCATCGTCATCATCATTATCCTCATCACCATCATCATCATCATCATCACCATCACCATCGTCATCTTCTTCATCCTCGTCATCATCATCAACATCACCATCGTCATCTTCATCATCCTCATCATCATCATCACCATCAACATCATGAACATCATCATCAACATGATCATCATCATCACCATCAACATCATGAACATCATCATCACCATCGTCGTCATCATCATCATCAACATCATCCTCATCATCATCATCCTCATCCTCTTCCTCATCATCATCATTATCATCATCATCAGCATCATATT
>LPNX011140556.1:328473-362361 GCA_001517045.1 Pseudotsuga menziesii | reverse complement strand
AAACGTCACCAAATTTTCACATGACAGGCACTGGAAATTTGAAATTCCAGGCCTGGGTAGTGTATTTACCTAAGCCGCAGCAACGGGAAACAGAAGGCCAACCGCAGCAGCTAAAACCGCCCGAGCCAGCACAGCGCAGAAACGCCACAGCAGACGGTAAAAGCACCTGCACCTACCCGAGAACAGAGCAGACCAGACCGTAAAAGCGGACCAGCAGACCAAAACGCAACACAGCGCTAACGTCACAACAACCAGCCACCACAGCCGACAGAGCCGCCCGAGCCACCACAGCCAAACGATGATCAACTATTGCCAACCGCAACACAGCGCTAACGTCACAGCGACCAGCCACCACAGCCGACAGAGCCGCCCGAGGCACCACAGCCAAACGATGATCAACTATTGCCAACCACAACACAGCGCTAACGAACAGCCAAACGCAACACAGCGCTAATGAACAGCCACCACAGCGCTAACGAACAGCCACGAACGACCACCAGCGCTAATGAACAGCCAAACGCAACACATCGCTAAAGAACGGCCTACACAACGCTAACCTACAGCCAACACAGCGCTAACGAACAGCCACCACAGCCAACACAGCGCTAACGAACAGCCAACACAGCGCTAACGAACAGCCACCACAGCCAACACAGTGCTAACGAACACCCACCATTGCCAACCAAATCATTCACATCATTCACATCGCGGGCGTAAAAAACGTCTAACAGTAATCTTCCGTTTGTATATATAAAACTTCTTTCGACCAAATAATTATTCGGCCGAACGTTTTTTCGGCCGAAAGATTATTCGGCCGAAAGTTTGTTCGGCCGAATAATTATTCGGCCGACAAATTAATCAGACCAACGGTCCTAGCCGGACGTGATTTTCCCGGCAAACTTTGCAAGCCGTTCACTACGGGGCACGCCGTTAACTTTAATCTTTCGGCCGAAAAAAAAAAATATTCGGCCGAAAAGTTTCACATTATTTCGGCCGAAAATATTATTAGTTCGGCCGAAAGATTCTAGAATACGATTTTTGAAGCGCATTTGTCATGGAATAGACACCCAACTTCATGATTTCACCCAGATATACAATAAATTACAATTGAACACTTATCTTTGTTTGTTTGTTGGGTGGGCTCCCTCTTGATCCTTATGTTCAAATTCTTTGACAGTGTGTTCTACTTCTTCATTCACAATTGTATTCCTTCTTATCCAAGTACTGAGATGGATAAGAGTATTATCTTCATCTTCACCAGTAGAATTCATATTCCTCGTCACTTGAGGAATATTCCTTTTATTCTTTGTTGAAGGAGCATCTATTTCTAGGACAGTCTCTGCAGTAGTGTCCCTTCTCATCACAAGTGTAGCATATGATATTGGAAGGATCTCTTATGCATTCCTTTTGTCTTTTGTTGTGATGATGGTCCTCCTTCTTTCTATGATTTCTTATGGTGTGAACTGTGAGATCTTGATCTTCGATTGCTCCCATCGTCTCCTATATTGTTATGATCTGAGCTTCTTCTTTTGTGCAGTATTTCCATAGTATGTTGAAGGATATCAACTTCCTTCTTGCACACATTCCTTGAATGAATGAATCCCATGATCTTGGGAGGCCATTCAAGGTGATCATAACAATTTATCCTTCTTCCACATTCTCTTCGATTGCTTCAAGTGGTTCCTTGATTTGAGCAACCCTTGTGAAATAGGATTGCATGGTCTCTTAGTTCTGTATCTTCACATTCTTTAGTTGGCTCCTCAATGTCATCTTTCAATTGATGTTTTCTCCTTCTAACAAATTCGCAAAGCATCGAGCACTTCCTTTGGTGTCTTCAAGAATGACACATGTGGCATGAGATGATCCTTAATAGAATATGCAATGATGATCTCCCTATGACTCTGGAACTTCCTTACTGGTATACTGATCCAAGTCATTTTCTTCAAGGAATAGGGACATCTTATACTTCCATGCTCGGAAGTTGTCAGCTTCCCCAAGCTTATCATCAAGCTGGGTGTGATGAGTCATTTTGAAATGAGAACCTCAAATGGAAAAAACAAATATTTATATCTTATCGATTTGAGGTGTATGACTTGGTTTTGGAGATGGCTGATCTAGGGTTTGTTAGACAAACCCTAATTTTCCAAGCTTGGAATTTCAAACTTTTGATTGGATAGGAAGATGTGCCTCTTCAAGGCGAGTTTTTCAATGTACTCCTTTTCTGAAAACTATGGTGGGAATCCTTCAAAAACTGATTCCCTAGTTTCTTCCCACAGTTTCTCGCAGTGTCCCTTAGTCAAAAATTGAAATTCCACCTAATGAGAAAATTATTCTATTAAGATGTGCCCTACTATGGAAATTTTTATGGTATTCCTTTTCAACTGATCGGTGGAGGGAAGTGCCTTGAACATGAAGCCCTAGTTTCTTCAATTTATTCTACATAATTGCCTTATCTTGTTTCTGTTTTATCCCTAAATTTTCTCCTCCTCAAGGTCTACAACTTCATCCTGAGGTAGCAAGTTCCGTCTTCTATCCAACCCCACAGGTTAGAGCAGAATTGGATTCGCCAAGTGGGACTAATGATAAGTTTCTGAAGTTGGATGTTTTGAGGACTCTTCAGCATATCAAACTTGTACGGACTGCCCCATGTCACTGTTTCACATTTGAACTCTTAAATAGGAACACAGAAACTAAACTTCATTCCCCATCTAAAAAATCTTGTGAAGTTTAATTTGGACCTTCCTATCCCGATATATAGAAATTCTCCCTAGGTCACATGTTTATGACTGTATTCTAGAGAAGATGGAACCCTGATTTGGAGGAATCATATATCCTAAAGTATAGTGAATTTGTGGTTGAAACCCGTACACAAGGTACATCAAGATTGAATATCTGTCCTATCAAAGTTTAATCTCTTGAGCCTTGTCCAATATCTAGTTATAGAAAAAGTCCCAATATGACTAAATTTTGTCTTCTAGGATTTTCAAGCATGAACCCCTAATTTATAAAAGTTTCCATTGTAGTATTATTTTGGTTGTACAATGCCTTCTTTCAGAGTGGCTCTGATACCATGTTAATGTTTCTAATCTAATTTACTTGATTATGATCTTTATCTGAAAGAATAACAAGTACACGAATACATCAAAGATACACAAGACGTAGAGAATTTCATCGGGAAAACCATAAAGGAGAAAACTTGCAAACTTCCTCAAAATAGTTTTGTCATAAAGACAAGATCACAAGATGGAATAACCCAACAACAATATGCCTTATACAACTCTCTCTCTCTTCCTCCTCATTTTCCTCTCTCTCCTAATGCACACATGAGAGATTGAATGAGTGTGTAAAAAATGAGGAGGGCACCTCCCTATTTATATTCCTCCATTGAGTAACTAATTGAACTAACTAGGTCATCCAGGTAACCTTTGCGTCCGACCTACCTAGGAATACACAAAGTACATTTTCCTTTATTTAACCTGGAGACTATTTCCCCGACTTACAAAGGATGGTTTACCTCAGTGACCATACATAATGATGACATCCTGAAAGGAGGGAAACACATCTCCGATGGGGTTTCAACAATATACAATAGTAATATACATTATATTATCTTTCGAAGTTACAATTACAACAACACAATTAACCAGATATGCTCACTACATTGGCATTTCATTAAAGGCCAAAACTAGTCAAACCGATGCTATTTACGTAAAAATTATATTCAAGCTCCATGGGTTTCCCAAACAATGCAACCACTAGAGGCAATATATTAATGCAAAAGAAAAATATTTTACATATGAGTTTCTCACAATAAATCATTAACAAATAACCCTCCATGCCTTTTAAATAGAGATTATGGACCAACTAGGTGTTATGTCACAAATTAATATACTTGTTACTACCAAGGACAAGATAAACCATCATATCACATTATCTCTAGAACATAGTGTGATCATCATATTATATAAGTAAAAATGCATACTAAAGAAACACACTTTACCCAAAGACACATTGCACTAAGTGATCTTGAGAAACTCCTCGGTGTCTAAATATCTTGTTAAAAGGAATATTGTATTCAATATTCACACTAATGATACAAATATATAGTACTACATGGTGTAACTGCCTCTTGAGCTGGATTTTCACTCATAATGACACCTCATCAACATATAAGACTAGGAGGAGGTAAAATAAGATCTAATGTACACTTAGTATAAAAACTAAATCTTATGGTGCCTAGTAAACAAGTGGTGGACTTAATGATTGTATAATGAGTCATAGGATAATATTCCCCCATCCCTTTCTTAATCATAAGTTTGAACACTCAATGTACCAACTAGGCAACAATAGCTAGTGTATAAACTTGTATCATCCCCAAGCCTTTATTTTCAAACTCATGGTCTAATCCTTAATGAATATTTTTTCAAAAGCCACAAAATCTAGATGTTGAAAAATCATAAAATTCAAATCCCATTATGTAAACACTTAAGGTATAAATCCTATAAATGTTCACTAACATGAACCCGATATTGGATTTAAAAAAAAATTATGAATTAAATTAGTTGCATGTATCCCACTCCCTAAAAAAGTTGGGCAACTCAATCATATACCAAGAAAAAAAGAAAAAAATCTAGTTTCTCTAAATACAATTCATGTGAACAAAATGTCCATAAAACTACCCTCACAAATGGAAATAAAAACCCAATCAACATCTTAATATTGAATATCATGTATGATCCAATTGCAAGGTGTTGAACCATAATTTTTCCAACTTCTAATGAGTTGTAAACTAGGTTTCCTGTTGAAATCGATCAAATCCGAAATCAGTCATGTTGACAAAATATTGAACAATCCATGCATGACCCAAACTCTCATATCAACAATGATATAGATAGTTTGGAACTAACACAAAATATTTACATTGTGTGTCTACTTATCATAAATACAAAGATGGCATGGTTTCAAAATATTACAATATGTAAAAATAGGGATAGTGTAACATTGACATATAAAGTTGTTGTGTTTATCTAAACTTGACGTTGAAGGTTACATAGTTTTGAAATAAAATTATATGTAAGAATAGAAACATTTTGGCATATGAACAACATATTTAAAGGTTTTTGTTGTTACTTAAGATATCAATTCATCATTTGTTCAATAATTCCTCTCACAAGAACAATGCAGTAAGAAATCATAATGGGAAGCTTGCTAAATCATTACCATATTCTCACATGCATAGCAGATGGAAAGGGAGGTCCACTCACGAATGACCTAGATCTATCACACATGTTTGCATGCTTTAATCTATGTTGTTTATGCTAAGGAACAAGAATTGGGGATATAAAGGGAGGTTCACCCATGAATGGCTGAGATGTATAGCACCTTTTTCAATGCTTTAATCCAGGTCATTCTCCCTAAGGAATAATCACAGGGCATATAAAGAGAGGTCCACCACGAATGGATGAGATGTATCACACATGTTTCCATGTTTTAGTAAGGGCCATTCATGTTGAGGAGAAATCATGAGAGGTGTAAAGGGAGATAGACCTGCCAATGAATGAGATCTATCACACATCTATACACATTTTAATCTAGGCCATTTTCATTAAAGAATAAGCATCGAGAATATAAAGGGGGCCACCCTGCCACCTCATCCATAATCTCAATTACGAGTCACCTTCCAATGAAACAAAATATGGGGTAGACCTAACCCTATCATCTTATGATTTCTAATGATAAAATAACAAGTGTCCCTTTGTCTTGTACAAAAATGCCATTATGTCCCCTTCACATATTTGGAGTAAAGAGCACATGGAACGTTCGAAGGAGCCATGAATAGTGGATTAAAAATCAATTGTTTTCATTCGATAGCCAATGTGTACTCACAAGAAGAGTCAGTTTAAGTGCAAATGTGTATATTAAAAGAAAAAATAAGTCAAGAACTCTATTCCTACCCACTCTAGAAGCTACTACATCCATATGTGTGAAGACTAAAGGAGTACAAAATAAACACCATTTTGACCCATTCCTTCACCAAATGATTCTTTTTACTTGAGCATGATGCATTTGGAATAGAAAAAAGAGGGATTCGTGGCTATTTGGGGGGAATCCAACCAATTAAATATTACACTAAGTTACCAAGAAATACACTATAAGTGGAAAAAGGGAAAATTATTGTAGCTTTGAATTAGCTCCAAATCTGTCCACAAATTTGGCAAAGGGCCTTAAATGCCTCTATTTTAGTTGAATATGACGTGAAGAAAATCATTTCTATTGGGGGAGGGGGAAGAGAATATAACCTAATTTTTAGGTCTTGCATTTCTCTCCCAAAAAACTATAAAGGAGATATGTTTCTCACTTACAGGGGAGGAGAGAAAATTGTATAGGATTAGGCCACCAAATTTTCTCTAAGCTCTATGTAATGGGATGTACAACATCAACTCCATATCATCTATGATTCTCATTATTTTCCCTATTGTAGGCATTCTCTGAAGATCCTTTTGTGGAAAGGAGAACAATAGGCCCAGGATCAAGATCAAAGGATCCCTTATAGTTCCTCTTATTGTAATCAAAATAATCGTTGTTCATTTTATTGTGTAAATCAAGACCGAGGAAAATTTGTCACTAGAGTAAGCAATGAAATTTCCAAGCAAGTTATGTAGGTTTCATTCCATTCTTTTTCTTCCATCTTGTTGAATTAATCAGTGTATCTATGTTCATCTCACCCACTAGATTTTTTTGTCTATTGCAAGGATTTTCTAGATGGAATGTATGATTAGCTATCTTCTGTAGAATGTATTTGTAACCTTACATTTGTCTTCCAAGTTATGGAAATGTGATTAATGCGTTATATTTTTAATGGTTATACAAGATATAAAAACATTTGGAATCATAACACCCTAACCACAAGCAAAGGATCATTGAAGGAAAGACAAGTACAACAACACAAGAGAACAAAAAGTTTTTCCTCAAGGAAACCACAAGGGAGAAAACCCCGCAAAACTTCGTTAGTATAGAATTCGACCAAATATAGTGTAAAACCCTAGCAACAAGAATAGTTGCTTCATCTTCCATGATAGACTCTTTCTCCAGTGTAATACTTGAGTGTAAGATTTGTGTGAATGAGAGAGGTGCCTCACCTATTTATATTCATTAGGTGAGTGCCTCAACTAAATAACTAAGTCAACCAAGTTCCCTAATTAGGGCCGACCTACCTTGGGAGACTCAAAATATATTTATATACTACTTATGTGGGTACTATTGCCCTGACTTACAATGGAGGGTTTACCTCATGAATTTTACATGACCAATTACATCAAGGACATCTCCAAATGGGAATACAATGAAAGTAAAATAGAATATCTTCTGAAGTTACAATACTTTAACACTCCCTCTTAACTAGGAAGGTATTCTATATCAACAAAAACCATCATCACAACTGTACAACTGACTGGTGAATCTCTATATGTCATAGGAAGTTGTGTAACATCATCATACATATTCATCATCAATCTCAGCTGGATCATCTTCTGTAATCATCTTCTGTACGTGTTGAATCATCTTCTATCAGTGTGTAAATACTGAATCATTTTCTGTAGTATCAATATGTGGATATTGAATCATCTTGTGGATCATATTCTGTAGCATTAGTATGTGAATGTTGAATCATCTTCTGTCACTTCAATATATGAATATTGAATTATCTTCTTAACATTGAACCTTCTTCTGTAACATCAGCATGTGAATACTGAATCATCTTCTACCACATCAGTATGTGAATACAGAATCATCTTCTGAGCCTTCTTCTGTAACATCAGTATGTGAATTCTGAATATTCTTCTTCCACATCAGTATGTGAATTCTGAATCATCTTTTGGACCTTATTATGTAACATAAGTATGTGAGTACTGAATCTTATTCTTCCACATTAGTAGGTGAATACTGAATCTTATTATGCAACATCAGTATGTGAATACTGAATATTCTTCTACGGCATCAGTATGTGAATACTTAATCTTTTTCTTCAACATCAGTATGTGAATACTGAAACATCATATGCAACATCAGTATGTAAATACTGAAACATCATCATCTGCATCATCAGTATGTAAATACAGAAACATTATCATAAGCATCATTAGTATGTAAATACTGAAACATCAACATCTGTATCATCAGTATGTAAATATTGAGACATCAACATTTGCATCATCAGTATATAAATATCGAAAAAACAAAAACATCATCAGCATGATAGTGCTAAAGAGACATCATCAGTAAATGCTATATCATTATCTGCGTTATCAGCATAGAGATGCTAGAACATCATCACCATCATCAACATAAAAATGTTGAGACTTCAACCACATTAACATTATGAGCACAGGGTGTTGAGACCGCAACCATATCAACATCATACACATAAGGTGTTGGGACCATAACCACATCATCAGCATCAACATACAAATGTTGAAGCAACATCATTATCAACATCAGTATAGAAATACCGAAATTACCTCACCATCATCGGTATAGAAATACTAAAACTATATTATCAACATCAATATAGAAAGATTGAAACTACCTCATCATCATCAGTGTAGAAATATTGAAACTATCTTATTAACATCAGTATAGAAATATTGAACATGCCACATCAACATCAGTATGAAAATACTGATTCTGTCACTATCCGTATGGGAATACTAAAACTCTCTCAACAATCATCTAAACAACATCAGTATGAAAATATTGATCCTGCTACATCAGTATTGGAATACTAAAAATATCTCAGCAATCAACAATCATCAGTGTAACAACACTAAAACTATATCAACAATCAACAATCACCAATCACCAATCATCAGTGTAACAATACTGAAACAATCTCAACAATCATCAGTATAGTAATATTGAAACACACATCTCAACAATCATCAGTATGATAATACTGAAGCAAAGCATATCAGCAATCATTAGTATAACAATACTGCAACTATCAACTCATCAATCATTAGTATAAAAATATTGAAGCAAACATCTCAATAATCATCAGTATAATAATATTGAAGCAAACATCTCAGCAATCATTAGTATAATAATACCGAAGCACACATCTCCGCAATCATCAGTATAACAATACTAAAGAAAATCAATAACAACAAAAGATCGATAAGTAAACCAAATACTTATCTATATAGCATCTCTAAACTGAGATCTGGAAGCCCCACTCCAGAGCCTAACACCTATTTGGGTGCTCAAGGGAATCTATGCTTAAGGGCATAGCACCTCCTCCAAGTGCGCACCAATGTTCAGGTGCTTCCTTTCCAGACACCATAATACCTAGGGGTTACTCTCTTCACAAAGCCCCCATTCCCGTGACAATCCCCTTATGGCATGACTAGGTGTGGAAAGAAGTCTAACCAGATGTCTTACACCCTTGGCATCCCCAGTGATGCATACCGGTGCCTAGTTGGCCGAAATGTACCCAAGTACATCCTTCTACAGGAGCCATCTTTCCCAAACACATCTTACCGAGAATCTATCTTCCCCAAGTACATCATTCCAAGAACCATGTATCCCAAGTACATCCTTCCAAGGAGCTATGTATCCCAAACACATCCTTTTGAGAAGCTATGTACCCCAAGGGCGTACTTTCATCATCTCACCTACGTTACGTACAAGCATGCAGTTCACATGAGATGTCATCATAAGAATTTCAATCATATATTTTCAAATCTATTTCATGCATACATGATTTTCCAAATATCAAAAATCCAACAACATTGATAGTTAAATAACAATATGAATTCACAATTATGCTTCCCACGGAAAAATCATATTTTTGCAACCATGAGGCCATCCTCATATTGTTTGGATTTTGCAAGTGGGGGTACTCTTCCCGTACTTACACATGCTGCCCAAAACCTAGACATCCACACACAACATGTCATCTAGACACCATTTTAGATCATCCAAACAGTCAATAGCATTCAACAGGAAATTTTGAAATCTGAAATTTAAAATTTGTTTTGTTCAGAGGTTAGATTTCAGTCATGAGATCCTTCTCATAGCACATGGAAAATTTATGCCTTGGTTTCATTGGTTACAACCATACTCCTCTGTTCAATTCATTCTTCCTACAGTCCTCAAGAAGTTATGATATGTATGTATATACGCACGAGGGTCACCTCCTCATGGAACTACAGGTTCGCATGCAGGCCTCCTTAAACCATACATATACTCAACTTTACCTACAGAATATCCTTCAGTGAACTTCCTATAATATTATGCAAGTCCCATTGAAGGTCTTACATATGCCACATTTCTTGGAGCAATCCAACTCATAATGGCCTCAATCCTCTCAGGGTCCACAGATATGCCCTCTTCCGAGATAATGTGACCCAAATAATGAATTCCATCCCTATAGAAGTCATATTTGCTCAAATTTGCATATGGTTGATGCTCCCTGAAAAATTTCAATTTCGGCCTCAAATGTTCTTCATTATCTTCCTCATTCTTAGAATAAATAAAAATGTCATCAAGGAAAACAAGAATAAACTTGTCAAGGTACCTGTTGAAAACACTATTCGTGAGGAACATGAATCTAGTTGGTGCATTGGTGACACCAAATGGTACCACTACAAACTCATAAGGTCCATATCTTATTCTAAAGGTTGTCTTAGGAATATCTTCATCTTTGATCCTTACCTGATGGTAACCAGACCTCAAGTCACCCTTGGAAAATACCCTTGCTCTTCTCATTTGATGTAAGAGATCATCAATCCTAGGCAAAGGATATTTGTTCTTCTTAGGGACTTTATTCAGCTGTCTATAACCAATACACAACTTGAGTGTACCATCTTTCTCTTTCTCAGATAGAAATGTTGCTCCCCATGGGAACACACTTGGCTTGATATACTTCTTTTCCCACAACTCTTGCAGCTGCATTTTCAGCTCTAGCAAGTCTGGTGCACTCATCCCATAGGGTGTCTTGGACATTGGTGCTTCTCTTGGCACAAGTTTAATTGTGAAATCAATGTCCCCCTTTGGAGGAAGTCCTGGGATCTCATCAGGAAAAAAATGCCTGAATTCTTGCAATACATGATAGTCCTCCAACCTAGGAGTATCATTCTCTGCTACCTTCAAAGCATGGGTTGCATACAATTTGCAACCTTTACCATGGAACTTCTCCAGTTGTATTGTTGAATCCTGCCTAATAGATATCACTTTTGTAATGCCTCTTGTAACCTTTAGTTTTCCTTCTTCATTCAGGCATTCAAAAGTATTGTTGTAACAATCAAGATTTGCTCTATGTGCTTCCAACCAATCCATTCCAATGAGGACATCATAGGATCCAAGTGGCAGAACATTCATATCTGCGCAGGTGACTAACCCATCCATGACCAATGGACATTTCTTTACCACCTCATTGAATTTCCTCCTCATTCTAGTGGCTAATTGGATGAACCATGATTTTCCATGCTTTGATTTCTTCAAAGTGCACATCTCAACAAGTCTAAGGGTGATATAAATGTGAGTGGATCTAGGGTCAATCAAAATAGAAACAATCTTCTCAGCAATCTCACCCTTAGCTTCCACCGCAGTTGATTGATGATCTATCTGGTGGTCTTCTAACACTGCACAAATTTTAGGAATGGTCCTTTCTTCCTGACCCACAGTTTCATCTTCTTGGGTGCTGTGGACTTGACTTTCATTCCCAATCCAATGTGGATAGTACTTAGTCAAATGGTCTCCTCCACATCCCCAACACTTGATTGGGTTCCTTAACCTTTCCCTCATCACTCTAGATGGCTTAATCACAGCTTGTGATGTCTTCCTTTGCTGATTTAAGAGGTGATTAGGTTTTAAACCTTTCTTCCTTGGTTCAAGCTTCACATTCTTCTTGTGGGAATTTCTCCTACTCCCCTCTATATTTTTGTCTGATCCCAGAGTTTATATGCCTTTGGAGGTCTATCAAACTCTGTAGCATGGATGCAATCAACTTATTTTTCTCTTCCAGAGCCTTGATTACCCTTTTATTTTCCTTTCTACAACTCTGCAACTCCACCCTCAGGATCCTTATGGTAGCTGCAACATCTAGGGAAATCGCTTGGTTTCTCCACTCATCAAATTCGGTTTCAGCTTCTTGTATATTGTAAGTTGGCCTTACATACACTTTCTTGTGTGGACAACTCCTATGCATATGGGGTCCTCCACATCTCCAGCATTAGATTGGATATATGTTCTCTTGTGGATCTCTTGGCTTTTCCACCATTGCATCTTCCTCGTGTCCACAGGGATCATGTGCATTATCCATGTTGTTAATATTCTTGGCATTGATCTTCTTGGTCAGACCAAGACCAACTTTTCAAACTACACTATGACTCTACAAAATGTGTTCAGAAACACCATTTTTATCTACATAACATTCTCGGGAACTTATAAATTACTTACCTACATTTGGAAAAATCGTATGTTGACAGGTTGTCAAAACATGTTTTTTTCTTTCACAAAAATGATTGCCTCAAGAGGACGACGGGGGTTATGGGGGATTTCCCCCTTATCGGTGGTGTCCTCATTTTTTTTTGGTAAATATTTCTATTTCACACAATTTGGCAGATACATTCACCGCCATTTTCAACTTTCTAGCACCTATAAATCCCACTGAAAAACCTATTGAAATTATCTATTTCGGTGGACTCAGTTTTTCCTTTGATCGGTGAACTCACCTTTTTCTTCTGACGTGTCGATAAAACTCACCGAGACTTTTCGACACGTATCGACAAAACTCACCCTTTTCTTCCGATCACCAAAACACCTCGTTTTCTTTCTAAGTGTCGGCAGAACTCACTAAGTTCATCCGAGGTATCGACAAAAACTCATCTTTTCTGCCGAAAGGAAATTTCAACACTTGGAAAAATTTTGAAAATTTTGAAAATTTTTCTTCTTTTATTTATCAGCAAAACTCGTCAAAATTTTTCAACGTGTCGGAAAAAATCCGCTTTTTCTCCCGACGTGTTGGAAAAACTCACTGAGTTCACCCGACATGTATCGAAAAAACTCAGCTTTTCTTGCCGACAGGGGAAATTTTGACACTTACAAAAATTTGGAAAAAAAATCTACTTTCTTTCTTTCTTCATCGGCGAAAGTCATCGACTTTTCCTGACACGCATCGGTGAAAATCATCGAGTTCGGACGACATGTCCATACTTAGAAAAATTTTGGAAATTTTTCTGTCTTTCCTCTATCATCGGCAAAACTTGCCAAGTTCGACCAACATGTGTCGGTGAAACTCATCCAACTCATCCAATGTGTATCGGCGCATCTTGGAAAACTCAGCCGACATTGATACTTCAAACACTTAGAAAATTTTATGAAAAAAAATCGTTTCTTTCTCTTTCTCGTCGGCTCAACTCAGCCAATGCAGCCGACATGTATCAGCTCAACTCAACCAGTTCATCCAACATGTATCGATGAAACTCAGCCAATTAAGCCAACATGCAAATTTTTCAACACTTAGAAAAATGTTGAAAAACATTTCCTTCTCTTCCTCCTTTGTCAGCTCAACTTAACCTTTCATGGAGACACCATCAGCGCAACTCATCCAGTTCAGCCGACATACCGAAAAAACTCATTGAGTATTGTCGACATGTAAAATTTCCAGAACTTAGAAAAAATTTTGGAAAATTTTCTTGTCTTTCTCATTTTTCCTCTGCTGACCAGAGGGTAATCTTACCTCTATAAAATGCTCAAATTGGCCCATTGAGGCCCAATGATGCAACCAGTGCTCTGATACCACATTGTCACGTCCCCTCCCCTCATCTCGACGATGGAGAGGACGCGACCTACACTGCTGCTATTGTCAAAATGGGAAAGGGAAATCTATCCCCATGAACATAATAATAAAATGCATTGAAGTAAAATACATGTATAGATGCATGATACATGAAATACACAACGAAATCAAATCGTTCATTCAAGCATTCATCATGTTCATAATAATTCATAAACAAATACATTGTAGAGTTTAAACACAAGAAAATTATTATCTTGAGAAGAAGCTTCCCCGCAACTAGCAATCTTGTTGCAACATTCCACCCAACCATAGGCCATTGTGCTCATCGATCAATTAGCACCACTGCCACCCCTGATTCGAGCATGATTTCCACAAGGAACTAGGGAACAACATACTAACACACAGCAAGACCATACACACACAGTCAAGCCAACAGACAGTTGGGTTTCACAGACTATCCAACCAAGCCAATAAAAAATTGGGTTTCATAGGCTACTAATGCAACAAGTCAATATCATATGGGTTCCTTGGACTTACTCGTCCAATCCAACAATCACATCCAAACACAGCCAAACCATCTAATAGATGGGTTCCTTGGACCTACTCAACCAAGCCAACTCAAGGATGCCCTTCATAGCAAAACGCAATTTTTAGGTTTGTAGAGAAATGTTTGGAAACCACAAATGGAAATAGTATATGGGGAAAACACCTTGGATAAGAAATATGGTTTTAGGAAATTTCCTTGGTCTGAGCATTACAAAAACGACTTCCTAGCCATGGAGAAAATGAAGAAAACTGCTGAAAACATGAAGGAAAATGCATGGGTATCTCCAGCTGCATGAGATGGAAAAATGTATGGGTGAATAATGTCTTGGGCCTCCATTTCCAAGTATTTACTTGGCCCATAAGTCAAAATTCATTTTCCCAAAAATGGGTGGCTTCCCCAATACGAATTTGACTACCATACTCTTCCTATCCCAAGGCATTAACTTCCTCAACCAATTTCTGGAAGAAATAAATGATTGGGCACAAAATACAAAATGGGTAGTTGACAGCTTTATGGGTTCTCCCATTGACATTTGGATTTACTCTATTGTATCAAGGGTTTGAATATCCGCCCCCACCCGACATTCCTTATGAAATCATGCTCCCATCTCTTTAATGTTGCATTGACATAGCTAGTTGTGGGTATTTTTATTAATTGCGTATTTTTACATAAAATCAACAAGAAGTTTCCAACTGAACCAAATACTTATTTGCATAAGTATCTTCTTTTGACTCCACATGTATCTGACTTAGATTTATACAACCATGGTACCCACAAAACCTGCCCCACCCCACAAAAGGATGGTACCTCTTCTCTCCTATACAGTCCTTCAAGCGTACCCACCCTTCTGATGCTCTCTAGGGTGTGCATTAAAAAGGTAGCCAATTTTTTGCAAGCCTCGGATCACCCGTGAAACTATATCTCAACCGAGATCTGACAGCTTCGTTCCAAATCCAAACACCTCCTCTAGGTGCTCACTAAGATCGGGTGCTTCCTTTCTAGACACCACAATGAATTAACTCACATGTCAAATTCAATCCTATAGGATGCAATCTATAACAAAATTTTCAAAACCATGGTTGCATCATATGATCATGTGTATTTACAGAAAATCAAAAACAACAAAATATTGATAAGTAAACAAAATACTTATCTATATAACATCTCTCAACTGAGATCTAGCAACCCCGCTCCAGATCCTAACTCCTCTTTGGGTGCTCAATGGAATCACTGATTAAGTTCCTAGCACCTCCTCCAAGTGCTCACCAATGCTCAAGCGCTTCCCTTCCAGACACTATAATACCTAGGGGTTATTCTCTTCATGGATGCCCCACTCTCGTGACAGTCCACTTATAGTGTGAATGGGTGTGGAAAGAAGTCTAACCGGATGTCTTACACCCTGGGCGTCCCCAGTGATGCATATCGGTGCCTATATGACCGGGGGGAGAAGCCATGTAACCAATTACATCCTTCTAGAGGATCCATCTATCCCAAACACATCCTTCCAAGAAGTTATGTACCCCAAGTAAATTCTTCCGAGAACCATGTACCCCAAGTACATCCTTCCAAGGAGCTATGTGTCCCAAACAAATCCTTCTGAGAAGCTATGTACCCCAAGAGAGTACTTTCATCATCTCACCTACGTTACATACAAGCATATAGTTCACATGAGATGTCATCATAAAAATTTCAATCATATATTTTCTAATATATTTCATGCATACATGATTTCCCAAATATCAAACAATCAATAACATTGATAGCTAAATAAAAATCCAAATTCACAATTCTACTTCCCACAAAAAAATCAGATTTTTGTAAACATGAGGCCATCCTCATATTGTTTGGATTTTGCAGGTGGAGGTACTCATCCCCTACTTACACATGCTTCCCAAAACCTGGACATCCACACACAACGTGTCATTTGGACACCATTTTAGACCAAACAGTCAATAGCATTCAATTGGAAATTTCGAAATATGAAAATTAAAATATGTTTTATTCAGAGGTTAGATTTAAGTCATGAGATCCTTCTCATAGCACATGGTATATTTCTACCTTGGTTTAATTGGGTACAACCATACTTCTCTGTTCAATTCATTATTCCTGTAGTCCTCAGGATGTTATGATATGTATGTATATACACACGAGGGTCACCTCCTCATGGAACTACAGGTTCACATGCAAGCCTCCTCAACCCATACATATACTCAACTTTACCTGCAAAATGTCCTTCAGTGAACTTCCTGTAATATTCTGCAAGTCCCATTGAAGTTCTTACATCTGTCACCTTTCTTGGAGCAGTCCAACTCATAATGGACTCAATCCTCTCAAGGTCCACAAATATGCCCCCTTCTAAGATAATGTGACCCAAATAATGAATTATATCCCTATAGAAGTCATATTTACACAACTTTTCATACGGATGATGCTCCCTGATCAATTTCAATGTCAGCCTCAAATGTTCTTTATGCTCTTCTTCATTCTTAGAATAAATAAGAATGTCATCAAGGAAAACAAGAATAAACTTGTCAAGAAACCTGCTGAAAACAATATTTGTGAGGCACATGAATGTAGTTAGTGCATTGGTGAGACCAAATGGTACCACTACAAACTCATAAGGTCCATACCTTGTTCTAAATGTTGTTTTAGGAATATCTTCATCTTTGATCCTTACCTGATGGTAACCAGACCTCAAGTCACCCCTGGAAAATTCCCTTGCTCCTCTCATTTGATCAAAGAGATCAGCAATCCTAGGCAAATGATATTTGTTCTTCTCAGGTACTTTGTTCAGTTGTCTATAACCAATACACAACTTGAGTGTACCATCTTTCTCTTTCTCAGACAGAACTAGTGCTCCCCACGGGGACACACTTGGCTTGATATACTTATTTTACCACAGTTCTTGCAGCTGGATTTTCAGCTCTAGCAAGTCTGGTGCACTCATCTTGGACATTGGTGTTGATCCTAGAACAAGTTCAATTTTGAAATCAATGTCCCCCTTTGGAGGAGGTCTTGGGATCTCATCAACAAAAACATCCCTGGATTCTTGCAATACATGATAGTCCTCCAACCTAGGAGTATCATTCTCTACTGCCTAAAAAGCATGGGTTGTATACAATCTACAACCTTTCCCATAGAACTTCTCCAGTTGTATTGTTCAAGCCTGCCTAATAGAGATCACTTTTGGAATGCCTCTTACAACCTTTAGTTTTCCTTCTTCATTCAAGCATTCAAAATTCTTGTTGTAACAATCAATATTTTCTCTATGTGCTTCCAACCAATCCACTCCAATGAGCACATCATAGGATTCAAGTGGAACAACATTGAGATCTACACAGGTGACTAGCCCATCCATGACCAATGGACATTTATTTACCACCTAACTGACTTTCCTCCTGGTTCCAGTGGCTAATTGGACTAACCATGATTTTCCATGCTTTGATTTCTTCAAAGTGCACATCTCAACAAGTCTAGGGGTGATATAGATGTGAGTGGATCCATGGTCAATCAAAATAGAAATAGTCTGCTCAACAATCTCACCCTCAACTTCCACCACAGTTGATTGATGATCTTCCTAGTAGTCTTCTGACACTGCACAAATTTTAGGAATGGTCCTTGCTTCCTGACCCATAGCTTTAGATTCTTGGGTCTTGTGGACTTGACTTTCATTCCCACTCCGATGTGGAAAGTACTTAATCAAATGGTCTCCTCCACATCCCCAACACTTGAGTGGGTTTCTTGACCTTTCCCTTATCACTCTGGATGGCTTAATCACATCTTGTGATGTATGCCTTTGTTGATTTATGAGGTGAGAAGTTTTGAAACCTTTCTTCCTTAGGTCAAGCTTCACATTCTTCTTGTGGGAATTTCTCCTACTCCCCTCGGTATTTGTTGTATGATGCTGATAGTTTATATACCTTTAGAGTTTTGTCAAACTCTGTAGCATGGATGCAATCAACTGATTTTTCTCTTCTAGAGCCTTGATCACCCTTTTATTTTCCTCTATGCAACTCTACAACTCCACCCTCAGGCTCCTTATGGTAGCTGCAACATATGAGGAAATTTCTTGGTTTCTCCCCTCATCAAATTCTGTTTCAACTTCTTGGATATTGTAAGTTGGCCTTACATACCCTTTCCCCTGTGGACAACTCTTGCGCAGACGGGGTCCTCCACATCTCCAGCATTGGAGTAGCTCTCTATTATTGTGTGGATCTATTAGATTTTCCCCCATAGCATCTTCCCCGTGTCCACAAGGATCCTGTGCATCATCCATGTTGTTAATCGTCTTGGAGTTGATCTTCCTTCTGCTGATCTTCTTGGTTGGACCAAGACCAATTTTCAATTACAGTGTGACTCTATAAAATGTGTTCAAGAACACCATTGTTAGTTGCATAACATTCTCAAGAACTTATAAATTACTTACCTGCATTCGGAAAAATCATATCCTGACAGCTTGTCAAAACATATACTTTTCTTTCACAACAATGACTATCTCATGGGGACGATGGGGGTCAACGGGGCTTGCTCCCTAGTGGGAAGCGCCCTCATTTTTTTTTTGTAAATATTTTAATTTCACGCAATCTAGTGCATAAATTCAATGACATTTTCAACTTTCTGGCACCTATAAATCCCACTGAAAACCCTGTTGAAATTCTCTAGTTTAGGGAACTCAGCTTTTTCCTCCGATCGATGAACTCACCTTTTTCTTCCGATGTGTCAGCAAAACTTGTCGAGTCTTTCCGACATGTATCGATAAAACTAGCCCTTTTTTTTTCAATCAGAAAAATGCCTCGTTTACTTTCGATGTGTTTGCAGAACTCACCAAGTTCATCCGACATATCGACAAAAACTCATCTTTTTCTGCCGACAATAAATTTCAACACTATAAAAATTTTGAAATTTTTTCTTCTTTTCTTCATCGACGAAACTCGTCAAAATTTTTTGACGTGTCAACAAAACTCCATTTTTTGTCCGTACTTGTGGGCAAAACTCACTGAGTTCACTTGACACGTATAAAAAAACTCATCTTTTCTTGCCAACATGGGAGATTTTGACACTTGGGAAAAATTTGGAAAATTTTTCTTCTTTCTTTCTTTCTTTATCAAAGAAACTAATCGAGTTCACCCAACACACATCAGTGAAACTCATCGAGTTCAACCAACATGTCCATACTTAGAAAAAATTGGAAATTTTTATGTCTTTTCTCTATCATCGGCAAAACTTGCCAAGTTCGGCCGACATGTGTCAGTGAAACTCATCCAACTTAGCCGATGTGTATAGGCGCATCTCGGAAAACTCAGCCGAAATTTTTCAATTTTTTTTCCTTTCTTTCTCTTTCTCTTCGGCTCAACTCAGCCAACGCAGCCGACATATATTGGCTCAACTCAACCAGTTCAGCCGACATGTATCGACGGAACTCATCCAATTAAGCCGACATGCAAATTTTTCAACACTTAGAAAATTTTTGAAAAAAAATTATTTTTCTTCCTCCTTTGTTGGCTCAACTTATCCTTTAATGCTGAAACCATCAGCGCACCTTATCCAATTCAGCCAACATATCGGCAAAACTCGTTGAGTATTGTCGACATGGAAAATTTCCAGCACTTAGAAAAAATTTTGGAAACTTTTCCTGTCTTTCTCATTTTTCCTCTCATGTCCAGAGGGTAATCTTGCCTCTGTCAACTGCTCAACTTAGCCCATTGAGTCCCACTATTGCAACCAGTGCTCTGATACCACACTGTCACGTCCCCTCCCCTCATCTCGACAATGGAGAGGACGCGACCTACACTACTGCTACTATCAAAACGAGCAAGGGAAATCTATCCCCATGAACATAATAATCAAATGCATTGCAGTAAGATACATGTACAGATGCATGATACATCAAATATACAATGGAATCAAATCATTCATTCAAGCATTCATCATGTTCACAATAATTCATAAACAAATACATTGCAGAGGTTAAACACAAGAAAATACTTATCTTGGGAAGAAGCTTCCCTACAACTAGCTATGTCGCTACAACGTTCCACCCAACCATAGGCCATTGTGATCATCAATATCTCAACAGCATTTCCACCCCCGAGCTAGGCATGATTTCCACAAGGAACTAGGGAACAATAGACTTACACACAACAAGACCATACACACACATTCAAGACAACACATAATTGGGTTTCATGGACTATCCAGCCAAGCCAATAAACAATTGGGTTTCACAGGATACTAATGCAGCAAGCCAATAGCATATGGGTTCCTTTGACTTGCTCATCCAATTCAACAATCACATCCAAACACAGTCAAACCATCTAACAGATGGGTTCCTTGGACTTACTCAACCAATCCAATGCAAGGATTCCCTTCACAGCAAAATACATGTTATGGGTTTGTAGAGAAACGTTTGGAAACCACAAAGGGAAATGGCATATGGGGAAAACACCCTGGGTAGGTAGTACAATTTCAGGAAACTTCCTTGGGATGAGCATTACAAAAATGACTTCCCAGCCATGGAGAAAATGAAGAAAACTACAGAAAATGTGAAGGAAAACAGACAGGTATCTTCAGCTGCGTGAGAGAGAAAAATGTATGGGTGAATAATGTCTTTGGCCTCCATTTCCAAGTATTTACTTGGCCCATGTGTCAAAATTGATTTTCCCAAAAATGGGTGGCTTCCCCAATACGAATTTGAGTGCCATACTCTTCCCATCCCAAAGCATTAACTTCCTCAACCAATTTCTGGAAGAAAATAAATTATTGGGCACAAAAGACAAAATGGGTAGTTGACAGCTTTATGTGTTCTCCCATTGACATTTGGATTTACTCTATTGGCTCAAGGGTTTGAATACCCCCCCATTCCTTTTGAAAGCATGCCCCCATCTCTTTAATGTTGCATTGACATAGCTAGTTGTGGGTATTTTTATTAATTGCATATTTACATGATGTCCAAAATTATATTGTGCCATCGGCATCGATCTTAATTGCCGAAACATAAAAAACTAAATACATGGTGGGGCCTTTTCCTTGAGATCCACACCATGATTTAATAACGTTATTTACATCATATATAATTTAATGCAATTGGGGTCAAAACCGGGGTATTACATCAGGATCCTTCATATCGAACTTTGTTGCAGGTTTTATCTTGCCCTTTATAGGATTCTATCTTCAACCATGTAGTAAAGGTTGGGATCTCCATCACTCTAGTTTATCCTCAAGTTTCTCATGTGAATGTATGTGCTATCCCATGGGTGCCTATTGAGCTTGTATAAATCCTTTTGTGCATAGGTGTTTCTCTGTAGAGAGTCTCAAACCATATAGGTTGTTTGATTTGTTCTTCTAACTTGATTACACCAATTGTCTAGTGTAATATCCACTACTGAAGAGGTGTGTCTAGATCCTAGAGCAGTGTCTTTCCATAATTGACTCTCTTTGTTGATAGAAACCACGAACCTTACTTCATATCTTTTGATACTTCGTTCAACGGTATACTCGGAAGACTTAATAAAACTTCCCTTCATGTCTTCAACTCATATCCAAACATCATTCTGTATGATCAACTGGTACTTCTAGAACATATCATCCTTCCATTCTTCCTTTTTAAGACATTTTTTCTCAAAGTGTCCTTTCTCATCACAACTAAACTATTGAGTTGTGAGATGTACTTCTATTCTTTGAGGGAATATTCTTCCTTCTTGTTCTTTCTCTTCTTGGTTTGAGTTGTGAGGGATTGATTTTCATCTCTTATTCTTTTGCCATCAATCAATCATGCATTTCGCCATATTTGATCTTCCTACTAGAACAACTATCTTGATTGAATTTGGAAGATCATTCAAAGTTGTAATTTATGCTTCTGCTTCTTTGACATTGTCTTCAACGGCTTCTAATTTCTCCTTGAGATGAGATATTCTTGTGAATTAATCATTGAATATTTTCTTACATTGCACCTTCACATTCTTGAGTTGAGTTCTCAAGGTCATCTTAGTACATGTTGATCATTGCGTTGAACATATCCTTGGGATTCTTCAAGGATGATACATGTGAGAACCAATGGAGACGAAAATACTCATCTTTGTTTTGACTAGGTCCTTCTTTTGATTTGCTTTGACCTCATCTCTGCCTAGATCTGCAGCTTCTTCTTTGACATAGTTCTTCATGGCATGCTTCTTCAAGTATGATAAACACTCTATAATTCCATCCTTAGAAGTTATTGATAAAAATGAGAACCTCAAATGGAAATAGAGACAATGGAACTTACCAGTGAGAATGCTTCAACTCGATGCTTGCTTGAAGGATATTTTGGAAGACTGCTTCTAGTGGACCTAGGGTTTGATAGAGAAACCCTAATTTTCCAACTTGGGTATCTTTCAGATCTTATTGGATTAAAAATATGTGCCTCCTCAAGGTGAGCTGAGTAGTATACTTATTTTCCTAAAACTGTGGATAGAACTGAAAAAATATCTGATACCCTAGTTTTCTTCGGCAGCAGTGTTAGGTCAAAATTGAAAGTCCACAAAATGATGAAATTATTACATAGAGATATGCGCCCTCCTAGGAAGAATTTGATGGTCCTCCTTCTTCAACTGACTGGTGGAGGGAATTTCCTGGAACAGGAAGCCCTAGTTTTTCTTTGGTTTCTTCTATAGAATTTACTGATATTGTTTCTGCTATAGCTCTAAATTTTAGGCTCCTCAATGTCTAAACCATATCCCTAAGGCATCATGTTCTTTCTTCTTTACAACCCCATAGGTTATAGAATAATTGGATTCACCAGGTGGGAATTATGTGAAGTTACCCAAGGTGACTTATTTCAGGACTGTTCAGCATAGCAAACTTGTACGGACTGACACGTGTCATTGTTTCACCTTTGGGGTTTGAAACTTTTACCAAAGAAACTAAAGTCTATTCCCTATCTGAAAAAACTTGTGAAATCTCATTTGGACCTTCCTATCCCAAGCTATAGTGATTCTCCCTAGGTCACTTGTTTAATGTTGAATTCTGGTAGAGGCTGGAACCCTGAGTTGGAGGAATCATATATCCTATAATATAGCGAATATGAGGCTGAAACGTTTACACATGGTAGAATAATATTTTATCTCCATCCTGTCAAATTTTTAGCCCCTGATACGTTTCCAATATCAAGTTATAATGAAAGTACCACCATGACTAATTTTTGTCTTCTAGGGTTTTTAGGCATGAAACTCTAATCTTCAGTGGCTATAGCTGTAGCAGTGATTCGAGTGCACAAATACTTCTTTTAGGGTGGCTCTGATACCATGTTATATTTTTAATGGTTATACAAGATATAAAAATATTTCGCATCATAACATCATAACCATAAGCAAAGGATCACTGAAAGAAATACAAGTACAACAACATAAGAGAACACAAAGATTTTCCTCGAGGAAACCATAAGGGATAAAACCCCGCAAAACTTCCTTAGTATAGAATTCAACCAAGTACAATGTAAAACCCCAGCAACAAGAATATTTGCTTCATCTTCCATAATAGACTCGGTCTCTCTCTTTCTCTAGCACAATACTTGAGTGTAATATGTGTGTGAATGAGAGAGGCGGCTCACCTATTTATATTCATTAGGTGAGTGCCTCAACTAACTAACTAAGTCGGTCAGATTCCCTATTAGGGCCGACATACCTTGGGAGACTCAAAATACATTTTATATATTTACTTTTGTGGGTGCTATTGCCCTGACTTACAATGGAGGGTTTACCTCATGAATTTTACATGACTAATTACATCAAGGACATCTCTAGATGGAGGAATAACATCACTGAAGGAGAATAAAACGAAAGTACAATAGAATATCTTCCAAAGTTGCAATACTTTAACATAAGGAACCCCATAAATATTGTTTGGTTGAGATTTTGTGGCCTACATTATATGAGGATCCTCCATCTTTAAAAATAGTGTTCAAAGCTATTCCCAGCAGCAAGGGTCCACCTCATGCACCATGACCCTTGCTATATCTCCAACTAACATAGCGTAATAGACATAAAAGGTTTTCCTAGGGTGGCACACTACGATCCTTCATCCCTACCAAGCTATAGTTCCCTCCCTTGGCCCAAGTATTGGCTCGATAACCTAATGTGGTCTGGGAAGGTGCATCCCACATGATATGCCCTGGTTTTATGCTTCCTCCCGTTATATTCTCGTCCAGTGTAATATCTAGAGTGATCTTATGAGCGAGTACAACCCGAGGGACAACAGTGTCTATGAAAATATAGCCATATGCAGTGATTTGTTTGAAATGAGGAGGAAACTGCATTGGTTCTTTTTAAGGCTCGGTGTTTCGATCTCTCTCTGAGATCATCATCAAGAGTGCCCACTAAACAAAAAAGATAATCAAGAGGCCAATGCTCCACTTATATATGGTTAGGTTATTGGTTTTATGTGAGTGTGAGGTTATTATCAAGCTGGTCGGTTAGGTTGGGATACAAATTATTCAAAGTATTATATTTGTATTAAGATTAATGGAGTTAGGGTTTAGTAATTTAAAAATTCAAAGTATTTTTTATAATTAAGATAGATCAAATTAAAATATTTAATTAAGATTAATAAAAATTGAAAATATTTTTAGTTTTATTATTAAGAATAATATTATAAATATTAATAGAATTTTTAATTTAATTTATAAAAAGTGTTTTGACATAAGGTTTATAAATTTATAAATTAAAAGTATTCTTTTTAAGGAAAGTAAGATTGAATTCATTGATAAAAGAGGAGAGGACTCTAAGGTTAAGGGTGGACTAGGGCAGCGAACAAAGTGGGGGGAGACATCCTCTTTGGGCCTTAGGGGTTCTACGAGGAGTGTTTTTTGAGTGAGTGTAGAAGGGGAAGCCATGTGTCACTAAGTTTTGTGCCATTATCTCTATTTAAGAAATCCTTAGTCACGTTGATTTCTATCTTCTCTCTTATTTTTCGTTTAGTTAGGTTGTCTTCCCTTGCAATGACCTTAGCATTTTCAAGACAAATGTGGTGTTGGGTAAGGTGAGCGTGTTCAGCTAGGGCGGACTTATTTTGTCTATCATGCCTAAGGTCTGCTTCATATTCTTTAAGTCTAGTTACTATGGATCTTCCTATTTCACCAATGTAGGGTTTACTACAAGAAAATGGGATAGAGTAGACACCTTTAAAGTATTTGGGTTCCATGGGGTCCTTAAGAGAGTCTACCATCTTCCTAATAGAATTGGGAGGGGTAAATAAAACCCTAAACCCTCTCTTTCTTAGGGTTTTGGACAATCTATATGTGGTTCCTTTTATATATGGAAGGAATATTCTTTTTTCCTCTTCCTGTTCTGGTCATTTTCTTTTTTATTAATTTTATTTTTATTTTTATTTTTATTCCTTTTAATTTTAGATATTATTTTCTTATTTGTTTACTATCATACCCATTCATTCTAAAAACTTGGTGTAGGTGCTCCAATTCTTTATCAATGTGGAATATCTGAAATTCTATATGCTCTTGTAGCTAAGGTGGTGATGATACCAAACTTTTGAGGGGGGAAGTGATGTGAGTTGGCATGAAGATATCTTTCTGTGTGTGTCTTTTTCCAGAATACTTGGTGTGCTATAGAGCCATCTTCCTTCTTTGATATTAACACATCTAGAAAGGAAAAACTTTTGTTTGTTTCCATTTCCATGGTGAACCTGATACTATTATTTTGTTTGTTCAGATGTTCTAGAAATTTTACAAGGTTATCTTCCCCATGGGGCCATACCACATCGGTATCATCAACATAACGTTTCCATATTTTTGGTTTCAAGGGGAAGGATTCTATGGCTTATCTTTCAAATTTCTCCATGTAAAGATTGGCCACACTGAGTGAGAGGGGTGATCCCATTGCAACTCCTTCTACTTGCTCATAGAATTCTTTTTGGAAGGTGAAGTAAGTGGATCGCAAACACACCTCAACAAGTTTTGTCGTCTCACTATTGGTAAATTCTTTTATGGTATCAATGGCTTCATTTATGGGTATTTTTGTATACAAGGATACAACATCGAAGCTCACAAGTTTGTCTTCCTCATTTATTTTTTCTTTGGAAATCTCTTCCACCCAAGTCGCTGAATCTTTAACAAAGGAGTTAGTTTTCCCTACTAAAGGTTTGAGTAAGTTTGCTAGATATTTAGCTAATTTGTATGTCGGTGATCCAATGGTGTTAACGATTGGCCTTAGTGGGGCTCCTTGTTTATGTATCTACTGAAGCCCATAGATCCGAGGGACTAGGCTCTCTTTGGGATAAAGTTTCCTTTTGATCTCTTCGTCAAGGTTAGACTCTTTTATAGCATTGGTGACAGTTCTACAAATGGTTTTTCCTGGGTCCTTCTTTAGTTTTTTGTAGCTCCCACAAGCTAAGTGATCGTTCATATTTCTTACGTAATCTTCTAAATCTAATATGACTATTGCATTACCCTTATCTACCTTTACTATCTTGATTTCTTTATTTCCCCTCATGTTCTGTAGAGCGTTCCTCTCAGCTATCGAGATGTTAGGTTTCGGTGGTTTGGCCTGGCGCATGATGGCAGCACATTCCTGGCGTATCTCCTCTGCTGTGTTTTCAGGGAGGCCATTGACAACACTTTCTATGCTGCAAATAAGGTCTTTGACGGGTATTTTGTTCAGTGCGATGGCGAAATTGAGACCATATTTTAAAACCCTTTGTGAATCTTCATCTAATGGGAGTTTCGATAGGTTAACAACATTGGTTTTCTATATTTTATCGACCGAGTTTTCATCATTCTTCTAGCTTCTTAGAGAACGGAGCTTTTTCTCTTGTTTCGTGACTGCCTCCTCCTTCTTTTTGGCACATTTCAGGCTAATGGCTGCGTCTATAGTATCCCAAAGAAGTGGCGTGATGGAGTTTGTGAGTTTCACATGTAGGTAGAAGGATTCTTCTGAGAGTTTTTGGATTTCTGAGCGAGTTCTTCGGAGTTTGTTTTTGACCAGTTCTAGGCTCATCGATTTGAGAGTGATTAGTTCCTCGAGTTTCGTAGTCTATGCTTGATAAAGGTGAATTGAGGGATTATCTGGTTGTCTCTATAGTTCTTCAAAAATTCCAGGTCGGCTCTTTTGGCGATCTTGAAGCGTTTGTCTCAAGTAGTCTCACATCCTTCAGGATATCCCTTCCATGGAGGGTTTGTACCTATGAAAATATAGCCATATGCAGTGATTTGTTTGAAATGAGGAGGAAACTGCATTGGTGCTTTTTAAGGCTCGACGTTTCGATCTCTCTAAGATCATCATCAGGAGTGCCCACTAAACAAAAAGATAATCAAGAGGCTAATGATCCGCTTATATATAGTTAGGTTATTGGTTTTATGTGAATGTGAGGTTATTATCAAGCTGGTCGGTTAGGTTGGGATACAAATTATTCAAAGTATTCTATTTCTATTAAGTTTAATGGAGTTAGGGTTTAGTAATTTAAAAATTCAAAGTATTTTTTATAATTAATATGGATCAAATTAAAATATTTAATTAAGATTAATCAAAATTGAAAATATTTTTAGTTTTATTATTAAGAATAATATTATAAAAATTAATAGAATTTTTAATTTAATTTATAAAAAGTGTTTTGACATAAGGTTTATAAATTTATAAATTAAAAGTATTGTTTTTAAGGAAAGTAGGATTGAATTCATTGATAAAAGAGGAGAGGACTCTAAGGTTAAGGGTGGACTAGGGCAATGAACAAAGTGGGGGGAGACATCCTCTTTGGGCCTTAGGGGTTCTACGAGGAGTGTTTTTTGAGTGAGTGTAGAAGGGGAAGCCATGTGTCACTAAGTTTTGTGCCATCATCTCTATTTAAGCAATCATTAGTCATGTTGATTTCTATCTTCTCTCTTATTTTTCGTTTAGTTAAGTTGTCTTCCCTTGCAACGACCTTAGCATTCTCAAGACAAATGTGGTTTTGGGTAAGGTGAGCGTGTTCAGCTAGGGCGGACTTATTGCGTCTATCATGCCTAAGGTTTGCTTCATGTTCTTTAAGTCTAGTTACTATGGATCTTCTTGTTTCACCGATGCAGGGTTTACTAGAGGAACATGGGATTGAGTAGACACCTTTAAAGTATTTGGGTCCTATAGGGTCCTTAAGAGAGTCTACCATCTTCCTAATAGAATTGGGAGGGTTCCTTCCGGAATACTTGGTGTACTATAGAGCCATCTTCCTTCTTTAATATTAACACATCTAGAAAGAAAAAACTTTTGTTTGTTTCCATTTCCATGATGAACCTGAATGGAGAGTATGTTTTCTTATCTTTTCTTTTCAAGGAAAATGAGATCAACATTAAAGTGCCCTTGCGTGTTAGGCATCCACTTAGTCGTGCAAAGAGTGTTGCACATGCTTTATCCATGTTGGTATCCACTTTGTTATAATAATAATAAAAATTGACTAGAGATTGCAAGTAAATTTTACATTTAAAAAAAGAAAAGAAAAAAGTGTTACGCGTAATTTTATATAGTAACATGAATAGAAATTATTGTAAATAATTATACAGTAGTAAAAAAATACTATCAATTTCAGAATTTAATGATTACAAAAGTATTTAGGTTAACATTAACCTATAATATAGATCCATTTAAATTTATGGATTCCATTTTATTAAGAATTAATTAATGATTACAAAAGTATTCATGTTAACATCAACCTATAATATAGATCCATTTAAATTTATTTATTTCATTTTACTAAAATTTTGAAAAGTAAAATTTTACAATCATATAATTAAATATTTAAAGAATTTAAAAACATTTTAAAAATATATATATAATAAAATATATGTTGTTTTTTTAAATTATATAAACTTACTCATAACTCTACATGCTATTTTTTGTTGGCACCATTTCATCTTATAAAAAGTGTTTATAGGGTGATAAAAATAAAAAAATGTTGCGTATAGGGTGATGAGACAAGTGTACTATCCACATTGATTTTATGGCAGTGGTTAGAAATTTGAAATAATTAATTATAATATATATATATATATATATATATATATATATATAACTGGTAGCTGATAAATGGATAGTTGATAGCTAATACATGGACAACTCAAAGAATATAAACTAGCACACCCACATAGTTTGTGGCCGGATCACGCCCATAGGGATCAAATGGTTGAGAGATAGCGATGGAATGGAAGACGATTTGAATTTTTTTTATTCCCCGTATTCTTCTAGTTAAAGGGGTTCAACTTTGAGTTATCCATGCCTAGCTACATGTTATCACCGACATTCTTCATGTTATCCATTTATCAGCTATCAATTATTTTATATATTCTTTATTTTATGTCACATTCTTCTAGTTATCTACCATGAACTATTGGTTATCCATTCATCAGCTATGAGTTATCCATGCATCGCTACGGGTTATCCATTCATTAGCTACCAGTTATTTTTTATATCCAACTATCCATTCATCAGCTACCAGTTATTTTTTATATTTTTTTTATAATTGTTTATTTCAAATTTTGAACAACTGTCATAGAATCAATCTCTACAGTAAACTTGTCTCATCCTCTTCCATAGATAAAAAAAAAGCCCAAATCTCAAATAAAAATGTTTATCCAGGTAAAAATAAATGATGGTTAATGAAAGCATGAATGCATGGATAACTTATGATTTTGTGGTACTTAACTTGCGGTCTATCACTATTCACCAACCATAAATTAAGTGGTTGTGGTAGTAAATAATTATGCAATATAAAAAAAGTAAATTACTTAAGTATATTAATTTTACAATTAATTAATGATTACACCCATAGGTGTTTTTATTGTAGATTTTGGAGTGGACAAACACGTATGTGTTTTCATCAATGGACTAGGATGATACAAGTGTACTATCCATATTGATTCTATGATTCTATGGGAATGGTTACAAATTCAAAATAAACAATTATTAAAAAAAATATAAAAAATAATTGATGCATGGATAGCTAGCAGTTGATGCATGGATAACTCCTAGCTGATGCCTGGATAACTCCTAGCTTATGCCTGGATAACTTGCATTTTGTGAGAGATAACTCATTTAACTAGAATAAGGATAGAACAAGTAAGTGATAACTTATTAGTGACACTTAACTTGTGACATATCCTTGTTCACGAGTAAGAGTTAAATGGTTGTTCTAGTTATAGAAGTATAAGGTCATTGTATTTATTGGTGTTTATATTAACATGAGCATAGATTCCTCTTAACATGATAGGGATCAAATTCCTTGAGGTGCAAACCTTTATTCAAGTTTTGGATTTGCACCTCAAAGAATTTAATTTTCCTACAAACAAAAAAGTCATATACTTAATAAGTACACCTCAAGAAATTTGAGTTTTTTTCACTGCTTTATATTTTCTGCTATAAACAAAAAAATATAACTTAATAAGTACTATTTGTATTTCTTTATTTATTTTTAAATTATAAACTAAAAAATTATAACTTAAGTAAACAATATTTTTATTTATTTATTTATTTTAAATTTTATTAGGTGAATGAATATTTTTATAATTTTTGAAAATAATTTGTAAAGCTACAACGTTATGATTTTTATTTTTTAATATGATAAACAAACTCATAAATATATGTCTAAGAACTCATAAATACAGATGTGGACAAATTCTGCAGGCCACGTTTTTTTTGTACTTGATAGCATAGTGGTTCTTGCTTTCTGAATCGAGTAGTTCGTTTCACAAGTTAAAACTTTATGATTGAAATGAATGATTTTCCAATCTGCACTTAATGTCATGGTGAAATTTAGGCAGCTCCCAAACAGTATGTCTTTGCTCTTTCTCAGTATGCGAAGAAATCCTTAAAATCTTGGAGAACAGTGTTTAAAATCTTGGGTTCTTTTATTTTTGAGTTTATTTATACATGTTAATAGCAATGAGGTCGTCTTATTTCTTAAATTATATATGTTTATGGTTGCTTATGGGACGAGGACGAGGAAGAGAAAACGTGACATGGAGATTTTAATCAAGGGCAGTCAAAACTGGCAAGCAATATGTAGCATGTTGTGCAGCATTTAATGAGGCTGCATTAGGCTTGATGACCATTGAATCACGAGCAGGTCAAAATCCAAAGGTCGTCAAGCCTGCTGCAGCTGCATTAAATGCTTTGCAGCATGCTAAATATTGTCTTTCGTCAAAACTAGACCCAAGTGACTTCCAAGATAGATAGGAGGCATCAACATGACTTTGATGATTAAAATAAAAATGGGGTATGTGGAAAAAAAGGAAGTCAAATGAAAGTGGGGTATGTGGAAAAAAGGAAGATTAAAATTACTAGTTTCTTATGGGATGAGGGATTTAAGAGATTTTGGAATTAATGAATGAAAGTAAATATTTATGGAAAGTGGCGCAAAATATATACGAAAAATAAGGAAATAAGATTGCATAAAGTTGGTTACAAAAACTCAACCCAACCCACTTAACAATGTAACTCAAAGACAATTCATATGGACCAATTATGATACTTATATTGTATGACCCAACAAATGAACTCCAAGAATGTCAAATGCTTGTCCCCATGGAGTGGTTATTATATTTCATATGAATTATGCAAATATCAAAGAATGAGATTTGAAATGATTGAATGCCAATAGAAGATGAGAAAAAACATGCAAATCTACCACAAAATTCATATAAGAACATTATGGAAACACATAAATAAACCATACACTCGAGAAGAAAAATTATGTTAATATGAAACCCTTATGAAACCAATTTTACAATCTCTCATTCCCAACCTTAACTCTCTTCTTATTTCCTTTTTATAAGATGTCTTGTTAACAAAGTCAAATTTGATTAAGATTGAATACTTAAATTACATATCCACAATGTTACCTTTTACACCCAATAAAAATATGGATATATGACTTATACATCCAAACTTACAGTATAATCCTCTCAAATATTTGAATCTTGCTCACATTTGTGGATGCTATTGCAGGGAAACCAAAGGGACCCTTCCCCACATTTGTCAATGCAACCCTCTAGTGTTCTTCCTTGATACATTCATAGCTTGCGAACTATGCCAATTAGAAACCCTTGAGAGAGATATATCATTCTTTAGGTTTTTTCTCATGAATATAGTAGCCATAGCAGATATCTGTCACAAAATAACGATTGTTTAATAACTTTACTTCAAGATTGTTGGAAGGAATCCAATCACCAAAGGAGTAATAATCATTTAGAAGATAATCATTGAATCAATTTTAGAAACCCAAAGATAAATATGCAAAAGCGATGCTTAAAATGAGATTTAATTTAATCACTACATCTAAAATATGGGTTCATAACTCCAATTAGTGAGTTATGAATGTTGAAAACCAATTCATCCGAAAAAGACATTAGTGTAGCAAGTAGAGTGGAGACTCATGGTGAAGCTATAAGGTGTATACAGGACCACATATAACGTGTATATAATGACCATCTTTATGAGAATTATATTTTTTTATAGGACCACGTATAAGCTAGTGTTTATAATCACCACAATAACATATCTAGTGTGAATGGTTTGCTTTTCAAATATGAGTTCATATATCCAAAGTGAGGCGAAAATGTTGAGAACCAATTCTTTGGACATTATTGTATCTAGAAGAATAAATATTTATTAACCGAACGCCCTAACATCCTAATACACTATGCCTATAAACTACCACACTAGATTGAGATCATTACTATGAATTAAAACCCTATTACATTTATAATTTGAGATTTTTAACCTCTTTTTAGTCTCCATACTAAGTTGTTGCAGCATCCCTCTTGCATACTAAAAAACATAGAATTTACTCTATATGGCCTCAATCAATAGAGTAGTGTTCAGATATTGATAGGACTATAATCACAAAGTTTTGATAAGAAAAAACACCATTGATGGCCTCAAATGAGCTACAAAAGGTTTCTTTTTAATATGAGTAGATTAGACAACATCTTGGCGACATATAGAGGTCCATTTTTTTTACATGTCACATCTAATTTTCACATGATTTAGTTTGTTAACATGAAATAAAGTTGAAGGTTTTATTTCTTCCTTTGATATTACATGAAGCACTTATATTTTATTTTTTGTGTGTTAAAGGGTATAGCTTGGATGGTCTTCTACAACATTGTTCACACGCATTATTCATATGGGTGATTTTATGTTACAACGACAACACAAACAAATCACATTTGTATACAATGTGATTTCCATGTTGTATGATCACTTGTAGTATTGGTTATTTCCAAGGGTTTCCAAGTGTTGTTTTCCTTCCTCCTTTACTAATTTGTGCTTCATTGTTTATTGGTCCCTATTTTCAAACCAATACATCATCCAACCATTTTCTTTCACGTTCTTGAGTTTCATTACAAAACTTAATGTATGAGATATTTAATGAAATTTCATTAAATATCATACTTAGTCAAATAGAGTGATCCCTTTCCTTTGAGTTAGGTTCCATACTTGGTCAAATAAAGTGCTCCCTAGCATTTGATGGTGACCATAGAACCTTTTGAATGAGAGCATGCTTGTGTCTTAGATCACTAATGTAAAATTAT
>LPNX011140556.1:280040-328215 GCA_001517045.1 Pseudotsuga menziesii | reverse complement strand
TAAAAAGAGATAAATGTCCACTACAAAATAGTATAAATGACCTAAAATATTACCAAAATCCGCATATAAATAATCACTAGAGGCAAATCAGCGGCCATTGATCATGCGACTAAAAATGTGGTCATGTTTAGTTTGGTCATTCATATATTATCTTGTGGTCATATATTTGGTCATTAATTATGACAATTAATGACCAAACATATGTGGTCATATATTTGGTTATTAATTATTACAATTAATGACCAAACATATGACCAAATTAACAACCAAATATACGATCAAATATATGACCAAAATATAATCTATAAATGACCAAGTTAAATATGACCATTTTTTTTGCATGATCAATAACCACTAATTTTCCACCAGTGGCCTCCAAATCAAAAGTGGTCATTTATATCATTTTGTACTTGTGTATTATTTTATAATTTGTATTATGTTTTATAAAGGACACATGTCAGCTCCATGATGAGCATAGAAGGAGTTAGACATCCCCACTACTGGGTTGTATAATGTGCCTCTTCAACACAATTAAATTTGTTGTGGGACACACCACTCATTGTTGGCGCTTCTCATCAACCAATGTTTTCATTAAAACAATAATAGAGTTCCAACACCCAATTCAAAGGAAAATCAACCTAACTAAGATAAGAATCTCATCATAGTTTTCCTCGGTGATGTAATGCAATTAAGAATGTGACCATTCCATTCAACTTTTCCTTCTGAATTCAGTAAAAATTGAATTGTTGGCTATGGGTTAAAGAAAATGCTAAAATAAAGGAAATCCACCCTACCCAAACATAGCAAGGTAGGCCCAACATACATAGATGAGGGTAATGTTGGGGTGAAAAGGTGATATCTCAAACAACTCTAATTGCAAGAAGACAAAAACCCGTCATTGACCAACTATACCAAGAGGTGATGAAGGTATTGCAACTCGTGTGCCTAAGAATATTGGAGATGACTCCAACGATATTCATACACAAGTAAAATAGCTATTGTTGAGGGACTTGCACAATAATAGCGTCTCCACAAGCCTTAAGAACTATAGAGATATGATACCATTGTTAGGCTAAGCATGGATATGATTTCATTAATATTAATCACATATGAATACATTGAGATATGACCCTTGGTTTCATCTTCCATTTTGTCTCTTCTACTCCATGATGACTCTTCCTATTCACCTATGACTATCCATGTGAATAGTAATAATAATACGATATAATATACCATAACCCTAAAGATTAGGTTTCCAAGAATATGTACCATGAGAACTTGGAAAAATTTCTCCTATGCAGTGATAATGAGAGCTTAGTTATTTAGTTCCATGATGAGAGTGGAATTTGTAGGCTTAGTTAGTTGCCACTAGGTGAGAGACACACCTATCAATTTGACTGTGTAGAGAAGTAAACCTGCAAACGTTGTTATCAAGAATACAAATCTTCACCATCCATGGTGCCATCATAGGTGAGAAAAAATAAATTCGGCATCTAGTTGGAAATGATGATGCATTTAGGCAAGGGATTTTTGTAGAACCTTCAACATTTCTTGGAACACTTGTCCGTACTGCTAAAAGAACTAATTGCAATTGGCCATCAAGTTTTCCCAATCTAGTTTTGGAGTTTGATCAAGAAAGGGATCTCTCTATGGTGTGTATTCTCTTCTAAGACAAGATTCAATGGAACCTTGACATAAAACCAAAACATGTAGACCTGGAGAGGCAAATAAATGTTGTTATAAATTCTTAGAAGTGGTGGAACTCTAATACCATAATCCACCAATCCGTGAATTCCATGATTTCAAGGAGGTTCTAAAACCTTAGCACCACATGTTGAGGTGGAGTGGGGACAACAAGGGTCCAATGCAGTCACATGGAAAAATATTTTTGAGATCTGTTGTGAATAATAGAGGTCCAATGCATCATTTGATATGGTCATGGACAATTAAATAGGAAATCACATAGACAATAAAAGGAGCAAATTTGTAGAAAATATGAAAGAAAGAATTGTGGAGTGCGTATGTGTGTGTGTGTGTAATACTAAATTATTTGTCAATTGGATCTAATTTGGGTGGTTGGAAGGATTGATTGTTACGCTCCCCACCCATGATCAATTTCCTCAATTGACATGTTGAGCTCTTAAAGTTTATATGGTTGTATTGGCCTTGAGCTCTGAAGAATCTATTTTACCTTGAGTACCGTCCTCGAAATGAAGAAATGTTCCCAATGGATTTTTTATGTGTGTATTTTGCATTAAATAATAATATTAATATTAATAAATATAATACTAAATTATCCAATATTTTGTTTTGAACCAAATGCGAACAAAAAATTAATCCTTTATCCAATCTACCATTATACTAATAGAAGAAACACTACCTTTATAAATACTTATTAACAACAAAATCATAGAATATTAAAACAATTCAACAACCGATAAAATATGAAGAGAGAGAAAGTGCATCCTCATCAACAGAAAAAGCTCGCCATAAAAATGTAAAACATTTACCAAGTCAACATCTTATTCAAAATGGGTTAGAAACCATATGGTAATTATATATATAGTGAACATCAACATTTTTTGTTCTACAAACTTGAAGTCGTACCTCTACTAAGATAAATGTTTTCCTCATTATAACCGTTGACATTCATTGTATCCTTGTGTTGGATTCATCATTGATCACATATTATCTCACACCAATTATTTTTCCTATGTATGGATATCCACAATTTATGTATTACCACTATCCAAAATTTTCCAATATTCCAATTTGTTTATGTTCCATGAGATTTATTGAGAGATTTAGGGTCTTATTGCGGAGCTGGCGAAGAGCTTCTTGCTATTTGAAAAAATATTTAATGTGGACATTTAAAAGCTTGGCATCTACATTAATTAATTAATGTTATCTAGGGACACCACCTTCACTACCGTAATTCTCACATGTTCTCACCACCTTCACTGCCAATACCTTTAGCACCAATTGAAAATTCCCCACACCACAAACTACAAATTCCCCACAAATATGTTGGCTCAATTGTTGTTATGACAACCCTGGAAAACCAAAAATTAATAAATGGCTACCCATATTCATCGTCCTATGTCGAGGCATAGAATCCCTTCTGAGATCTACAATATTGGTGGAGAAAAGGGAAGTCATGGTAGCCATAGGGACATGGCATCATTTTTATCCAAAAGAATATCAAAACATCTAGAGGATAGTATGGGAATGATTTGAAAAAGCAAGCAATCTCTCCATTCCCAGGTTTTATTATGTTCCTTGTCCTCACATGATTTTTGAAAGATAATAAATGATCAATTCCAATGCAATTAAATCATGTCTACTTTTTATTCAATTAATCACTCATAACATTGTTATGCTCATGGAATTAGAACAACAAGAAATTTTAGGATCCTTTGAAGAAATTTTCCAATCCATAGAATCCTAAAGATAAATATGCAAAAGAGATGCTAAAAATGATATTTAATTTAATCACTACATCTAAAATATGGGTTCATAAATCCAATTAGTGAGTTATGAATGTTGAAAACCAATTCATTTGACAAAGACATTGGTGTAGCAAGAAGAGTGGAGACTCATGGTGTAGTTATAAGGTGTATATAGGACCACATATAACGTGTTTATAATGACCATCTTTAGGAGAATTATAATATTTTATAGGACAACATATAAGCTAGTGATTATAATCACCACAATAACATATCTAGTGTGAATGGTTTTCTTTTCAAATATGAGTTCATATATCCAAAGTGAGGTGAAAATGTTGAGAACCAATTCTTTGTACATTATTGTAGTTAGAAGAATAAATATTTATTAACTGAGCACCCTAACATCTTAACACACTATGACTATTAACTACCACACATGAGTGAGATCATTACTATGAATTTTGACCCTATTACATTTATAATTTGAGATTTTTAACCTCTTTTTAGCCTCCATACTAAGTTGTTGTAGCCTCCCTCTTGCATACTAAAAAACATAGAATTTACTCTATATGATCTCAATCAATAGAGTAGTGTTGAGATATTGATAGGACTGTGATCACAAAGTTTTGGTAAGAAAAAGCACCATTGATGGCCTCAAATGAACTACAAAAGGTTTCTTTTTAATATTAGTAGATTAGACAACATCTTGGCGACATATAGAGGTGCATTTTTTGACATGTCACATCTAATTTTCACATGATTTAGTTTGTTAACATGAAATAAAGTTGAAGGTGTAATTTCTTCCTTTGAAATTACATGAAGCACTTATATTTTTTTTTTTATGTGTTAGAGGGTATAACTTGGATGGTCTTCTACAACATTGTTCACACGTGTTATTCATATGGGTGATTTTATGTTACAACAGCAACACAAACAAATACATTTGTATAACATTAATTTCCATGTATGATCACTTGTAGTATTGGTTATTTCTAATGGCTTCCAAGTGTTTCCAAGGGTTTCCAAGTGTTTTTTTACTTTCTCCTTTACTAATATGTGCTTCACTATTTATTGGTCCCTATTTTCAAACCAATACATCAAACAACCATTTTCTTTCGCATTATTGAGTTTCATTGCAAAACTTAATGTATGAGATATTTAATGAAATATCATTAAATATCATACTTACTCAAATAGATTGATCCCTTGCCTTTGAGTTAGGTTCCATACTTAGTCAAATAGAGTGCTCCCTAGCATTTGATGTGACCATAGAACTTATTGAATGAGAGCATGCGTGTGTCTTAGATCACTAATGTAAAATTATATAATATATTCTATTTAAGGGTTCTCTCTCAATGGAAGAGCACATGCCTTATAAATGTCCACTACAAAATAGAGATAAATGACCTAAAATATCACCAAAATCAGCATATAAATGATCACTCATGGCAAATCAGCGGCCATTGATCATGCGGTCAAAAATGTGGTCATGTTTAGTTTGGTCATTCATATCTTATCTTGTGGTCATATATTTGGTCATTAGTTATGACAATTAATGACCAAACATATGACCAAATTAGCAACCAAATGTACGATCAAATATATGACCAAAAGATAATATATAAATGACCAAGTTAAATATGACCATTTGTTTTTGTCGTGTGATCAATAACCACTAATTTTCCACCAGTGGTCTCCAAATCAAAAGTGATCATTTATATGCGTATCTTGGTCATTTATCTCATTTTGTACTAGTGTATTATTTTATAATTTTTTTTATAATTTTTTTATAAAGGGCACATGTCATCTCCATGATGAGCATAGAAGGAGTTACACATCCCCCCTACTGGGTTGTAGAATGTGCCTCTTCGACACAATTAAATTTGTTATTGGACACCACCACTCATTTTTGGTGCTTCTCATCAACTAATGTTTTCATTCAAAAAATAATAGAGGTCCAACACCCAATTCAAAAGAAAATCAACCTAACTAAGATAAGAATCACATCATATTTTTCCATGTTGATGTAATGCAATTAAGAACATGACCATTCCATTCAAATTTTTCTTCAGAATTTAGTAAAAATTTAATTGATGGCTATGGGTTGAAGAAAATGCTAAAATAAAGGAAATACACCATGCTCAAACATAGAAAGGTATTCCCAACATACATAGATTAGGGTAATTTTGGGACCCAAAAGGTGATATCTCAAATAACTCTAATTGCAAGAGGACGAAAACCCATCATTGACCAACCATGCCAAGAGGTGATGAAGGTATTGCAACTCACGTGCTTGAGAATATTGGAGATAGCTCCAACAATATTCATACACAAGTAAAATATCTATTGTTGAGGGATTTTCATAATAATAGCGTATCCACAAGCCTTAAGAACTATATGGATTAGATACCATTGTTAGGCTAAGCATGGATATCATTTCATTAATATGAATCATATATGAATGCATTGAGATATGACCCTTGGTTTCATCTTCCATTTGGTCTCTTCGACTCCATGATGACTCTTCCTATTCACCTATGACTATCCATGTGAATAGTAATAATAATATGATATAATATACCGTAACCCTAAAGATTAGGTTTCCAAGAATATGTACCATGAGAACTTGGAAAACTTTCTCCTATGCAGTGATAGTGAGAGCTTAGTTATTTAGTTCCATGATGAGAGTGGAATTATTTATGCTTAGTTTGTTTCCACTAGGTGAGAGCCATGCCTATCAATTTGACTATGTAGAGAAGTAAACCTGCAAACATTGTTATCAAGAATACAAATATTCACCATCCATGGTGCCATCATAGGTGAGAAAAAATCATTTTTCCATCTAGTTGGAAACGATGATGCATTTAGGAAAGGGATTTTTGTAGAACCTTCAACATTTCTTGGAACACTTGTCCCTATGAAAATTGAGTCATAGTAATCTTGGGATCAAGGAACAACTCACAGAGATTTAGAATCAATTGCACAAGAAATTTGACATGAAACACACTGCAATTAGGAGTTGCAGCTGTAAGAATGTATTCAATAATCAAAAGTAGAGATACAATGTGATACACTTGCATGAATAGCAAGACAATTCGAATCCCAAGGAAGTCATTTGAATTGGAAACATGAGAGTGGCTTAGCTGTCAGTTAGCCACACTAAACACATCAGTTAACCACTAATCACAACCATAATTGATTCTAACTAAGACCTAACTGAATTAGAGGCATTAATGACCAAGTCTAACTAAATAGAACTCAACTGCATGTCAATCAGTAGGTGGGGGAAAATATCTAACTCAAGTCAGCTTAGATGAAGTGTAATGAAATCAACTGAGTCACCAGAAGTTGTTGGAGGCGCCTTAAATCACTCCAATTAACTCAAATCAGCCCAAAATAGACAAATAGATGAGGAAGGAACCTTTCCAACTCAGCTTAACTGATTTTTAGGTGAAACAACATTCAGTTAACTAATTGGTGCACTTATGACAAGCAGATCACCCCATATTTGCTCCCTAATTGAAGGAGGAAGCCTAGTTATCCTCCCTGATTGAAGGAGAATGATTAGTTGGCCTCCATGATTGAAGGAGTGTGTTGGTGTGTTGATGTCGATGTCAAGAATGTGCTGGTGTGTTGATGTTGATGTCAGTAATTCGAGTCAATACTTAGGATAAGTGGGTAATTAGGATAAATTGACCAAATAAAGATGTTTGGGTTGGATAATGACTCCAATGCCCCTCCTTAATCTATACTCATGTGGAGGAGTAAAAATAAAATTCTAGGGCCACGGCAACAATGGCCATAGGTCACCCTGTACAAAAAGTAACTCTAAAATGCTCAATAAAACGCTAAGTGGGGAAAAGGGAAAAACCCAATGGGAACAAAACCCCCCCTCAAGATGAACACTAAAGAAGTAACTGGTCACCCTGATGAAATCACCCCCAACAGTGAACTTTTTCTCAATAAAGTTCTCGGTGAAAATATTTGCAATCTGCTCATGTGTGTGGAAGTATTGCAGAACAACTATCATGCACCAACTCCTTGATGTAGTGCAAGTGGATCTCAACATGTTTGGTCCTCTTCCATTGAATTGGATCCATTGATATCTTGATAGAACTTTGGATGTCACAAAATATGATTGTGGATAAATCACTACAAATCTCAAACTCAGACAAAATTCCTTGCAACCAAACTTCCTGGATGCAAGCATTCACTACTCCCCTATACTTGGCCTCTGCTGAAGAAAGTGCAATGGCAGCCTGCTTTTTGGTGGACCAAAAAAGGGGGCCACCACCAAACATAAACACATACCTAGAAGTGGACTTTCGATCTATGGTATCCCCTGCCCAATCAGAATCTTTAAAACCAACCAACTCTAGCTCAAAATCGGCAGCATAGTGAATGTCGTAGGATCTAGTGCCCTGAATGTACTGAAGGATCCTCTTGGATTCCTTCCAATGGATCTCATGAGGCTGCTTCATATATCATGATACATCATTCACAACACAACAAATTTCAGGCCTTGAATTTGTCAAGTATAGCAAGCTTCCGATCAACTGGGGGTAAATTTTGGAATCCATGGGTGGAGTGGATTTTCCCTCTTCAAAACTGATTCTTGAGAGGAAAGGAAATGGTGAATCCTTGCAATCAGCCATGTTAAACTTAATAAACATCTCTGCAATATATTTTTACTTAGTTTCCATTATCCCATCATAGTATTGAGAGATTTCAAGCCCGAGAAACTGTCTCACCAGGCCCAAATTGTTCATTTCAAAAGCATCATGAAGAGTGGTTTTTATAAAGGAAATCAAAGCACGTGTGCTTCCTGTTATCAAAATATCATCAAAATATAATACTATGATAATAATATTACCCTCATACTGCTGCAAATATACATTAGGATCATATTTTCATCTCTGGAAGTTCTGTGAGAGCAGATAGGCATATATTTTGGCATACCAAGATCTTGGGGCATGTTTCAACCCATATAAATATTCCTGCAACTTACACACCAAGGAAAGATATGATGTATAGGCTCCAGGATGATTCACATATATCTCCTCTTGCTGGTCTCCATGAATAAAATCACTCTTGACATCCATGTGATGCACCTCCCAGTGCTTGGATGCGGCAATGGTCAAACTAGCCTTATGGAATCCATCTTTGCTACTAGTGCAAAGGTCTCATGATAGTCCACTCCTTGGACTTGGGAGAACCCTTTTGCAACCAGCCGTGCTTTTTACTTGTAGTTTGTGCCATCTGCAGCAACCTTTGTCTAATATACCCACTTGCATTGAACCAGTTTCCTCCCAGATGGAAGGGAAACTAGCTCCCTAGTTGCATTTTTCCGGAGAGAGTTGAACTCTTCATCCATTGCAGCTTGCCATATCGGATATTTCTGAGCATGGTTGTAGGACTTTGGATCAGAACCAATCATTAAATAAAAGGTATCATACAGCAATGAATCATGAAAAGAGATATAAATACCTTCTTTTTGAAAATCAGGCCCGGTTCTTCTTGGATCAGCAAGATTTCCAATGTTTGTCCCGGCGGAAGAGAGTGTCTTTTTGGCCCAAGTTGGGAGATGAGTGGACACATCAAAATATTATTATGAACCTGATATATTTTTCTCACTGATATAAGACATCAGATCTGAAATATGAGGGCATTCACTCCCACTTTCATCGTCCAAATAATCAGCAGAACATGAGGGAATTTCAACAGTTTTTTCCTCGACTAGTTCTACCTCTTGGAGAGGTTCTTTAAAACAAACACTTCTCTCAATGAATATCTGTTTGGTTCTGATATTCATAAGTTTGAATCCCTTTTATTATTCTATATATCCAATGAACAAATATTCAATACTTTGCGGTTCCAAATATTTCCTCTTGTCAAGTGGAATTCAAGCCCATGCAGTGGACCCAAAAACCTTGAAAGTTGACACATCTGGTTTGTGTCCAAAATAGGATTCGAAAGGAGTCGTTCCTTTCATGGAAGAGTGAGGGACTCTGTTATGAATGTGATAAAAAAAATTCATAGCCTCATCCCATATGTTTTCATCCAAACCTTTGGCTTCCAGCATGCAGGTAGTCATCTCTTCGAGGGACCAACTTTTCCTTTCCGCTACACCATTTTGCTGGGGTGTATAGGGAATGGAGTGGTGTAATTGGATCCCACTATCAGGACATATTTGCAGAAATTCAAATTTGATATAATCTCCTCCTTCATCATATATGAGATACTTTATCTTCCTCCTAGAGGCATTCTCAACAGATGCTTTAACTCAATGAATCTTTCCAAAACTTCATATTTTTTCTTTAGGAAGAAAACCCAAGTGTATCTAGAGAAGTCATCAATGAAGGTGAGTACATACCATGAACCACTCATGTATTTTGTAGGAATGGGTCCATTGATATCAGAATGAATCACCCCTAAAATACTTTTTCCACAGCTTGCCTTTCCCCGATCAAACTTGTGCTCAGGTTGTTTGCCGATAATGAAACCTTTGCAAATTCCATTGGAAGTTTTGATGGCTGGGAGGCCTTCAACCATGGAATGTTTCTAATTTTTTTGCAGTATTTGAATTTCAAATGACCAAATATCTCATGCCATAGCCTACTGACCTCATTCCCATGAGTCAGAAAATTAGTGGGCTTTGCATCCACCACAAACTTGGTAAACTCATAGGCCTTAGCATGATGATTTGTTATGCATGTTGCAACGAGTTTCCCGGATGCAATATCTAAAATATCAACATCATTCAGGTTGAAAGTAACTCTCTTGGGCACTCCGGTGTGTTTCATTTGATATACACTCAACATATTGGAGGCCAAGGAGGGTACATACAGAACATAAAAAAAGCTGCCATGTTCAAGTTTTACAGTACCTTTTCCTTTCGAAATGATCTGAGAATCATCTCCCATGTGGATGGGAATGATTTTGTCGGATTCAAGGGATGAAAAATATTCTTTTCTTTCCATCATATGGTTCAAAGCACCAGAGTCTATGAGGAGAACTTTGGGCTTCGAAACAGTTGTCATGATGGCATGTCCTCTTTCTTGTTGGATGTCCCGATCACGATTATCTCTCTTCCAAACACTCTCAGGAAGATTGATATTGTTCCTCTCAAGGAGAAGAGACATTTCATTGATATTTTTCTTCATGCAGGAATATTCAAGGTGAAATCTTCTCCTGTAATATGAACACTTGACTTTTTCTTTGCCTTGGTTTCCTTTGTTCTTGTGCTTCTTTGAGACGGAAGGATCATCTTGGTGCTAGTTCTTCTCCTTTGGCTTCAGAGCATCAAACATAGTCTTTTGATTCTTTTTATTTCCCTTATCCTTTGTATCTTCTGTCCCTGAAGCAAATAGTTCTTGATCTTTGGAGGATATGATGATCCCCATCTGCACAAGCTTGTCATGCTCGTTTGTGAGGGACTCAATGAAGGCATTGAGGGAAATAATTTTCCAATTTAGGGTTGTTGGATTCCCAGTATGGAATGTGGAAACAAATACTGAGTAATCTGGTCCAAGTTTGGAGAGAATGGAGAGAATGAGATGATCATCCTCTTTCTCCACTTCACACTACTTCAACTGGAGCACTAGGTGCTTGAATTTGGTGACGAATTCATTGAGAGTTTCAAAATTGTTTGGGTGAAGAGAAATCAACTCATTATCTAGCCGATAAATCCTCATGTAATCTTGCTTATCAAAGAGATCAGCAAGTTTATACCAAATTTCCTTCGGATTCTTCAAACCAGTGACATGGAAATGAAGATCTTTGGAAATCGACAGGCACAAAAACCCAAAGGCTTCATCCATCTTGTTCCAGTATCTTGCTTTGTCTACAACGTGGTTTGGCTCTACCTCGGTTTCCATTGTGAATATGTGAGTCCCTTGGCACAAAATTGAATCTCCATGTCTCCCTTCCATTGGTGGTAATTGAAAGGAGTAAGAGGATCCACAAAAGAAGCCATTTTTCTGTTGTAGCGAATGCAGTAGAAGTCTTCCAAAAAACCTGCAAAAACACAAAATGGGCATCGTAAGGTCAAACAACCTGCACTTTTCAATTTTTCATTAGATCTAGCTTAGTCAATCAAGCTAGCTTGATCAACAATTCCTTTGTTTAGGATTTACGTGGTAAACCTTCGGCTTGTGGTGCAGTGCTGGAATTTTTGAGCTTTTTGCTCAAAATGAATCAAAGATCCATCAAGCTGGAATCTGTTCAAGAAGTAGATCCTTGTCCTGCCAAGATCTGATACCATGTGAAAATTGAGTCACAGTAATCTTGGGATCAAGGAATAACTCACAGAGATTCAAAATCAATTGTACAACAAATTTGGCATGAAACACACTGCAATTAGGAGTTGCAGCTGTAAGAATGTATTCAATAATCAAAAGTAAAGATACAATGTGATACACTTGCATGAATAGCAAGACAATTTGAATCCCAAGGAGTTCATTTGAATTGGAAACATGAGAGTGGCTTAGATTATAGTTAGCCACACTAAACACATCAATTAACCACTAATCACAACCAGAATTGACTCTAATTGAGCCCTAGTTGAATTGGAGGTAGTAATGACTGAGTATAACTGAATAGAACTCAACTACACGTCAATCAGTAGGTGGGGGCACATATCTAACTCAAGTCAGCTCTGATGAAGTGAAATGAACTCAAGTGAGTCACCAAAATTTGTTGGAGGCGCCTTAAATCACTCTAGTTAACTCAAATCATCCCAAAATAGACGAATAGATGAGGAAGGCACCTTTTCAACTCAACTTAATTGATTTTTAGGTGAAACAACATTCAATTAACTAATTGGTGCACTTGTGACAAGCATATCACCCCAGGTTTGTTCCCTAATTGAAGGAGGAAGCCTGGTTAGCCTCCCTGATTGAAAGAGAAGGCTTAGTTGGCCTCCCTGATTGAAGGAGTGTGTTGGCATGCTGATGCTGATCTTAGGAGTGTGTTGGTGTGCTCATGCTAATGCCAATAATTCGAGTCAATACTTAGGATAAGTGGGTAATTACGCCAAATTGAACAAATAAATATGTGTGGGTTGTATAATGACTCAAACAGTCCCTACTACTGGAAGAAAGAATTGCAATTGACCATCAAGTTTTCCCAATGTAGTTTCGGAGTTTGGTTAAGAAAGGGATCTCGTTATGGTGCATATTCTCTACCAAGATGAGATTCAATGGAACCTTGACATAAAACCAAATCATGTTGACCCGGAGAGGAAAATAAATGTTGTTAGAAATTCTTAGAAGTGGTAGAAATCGGATACCATAATCCACCAATCAGTGAATTCCATGAGTTTGTGGAGGTTCTAAAACCTTAGCACCCCATGTTGAGTTGGAGTGGGGACAACAAGGGTCCAATGCACTCACATGGAAAATATTTTTGAGATCCGTTGTGGATAATAGAGGTCCAATGCATCATTTGATATTTGTTGTGGATAATAGAGGTCCAATGCATCATTTGATATGGTCGTGGACAAGGCCCGCAGGGTGTAGCTCAACCGACGATTCGCTTGATATAAAGGACATGTTGTAAATAGAGGTTACGAGTTCAAATCACCCCAACTTTCCTGTGCCCCATACATTTGGGCCGTGTGGGTGCACATAGGGGTATAGTGGTAGTGATATTGGATCCATGGACCCTGTGTCATGTGAGTACCAGCCCAACCCCCAGTTTTCGATTCCCAGAGTACAAAAAAAAGAAAAGACAAAAAGATATGGTCATGGACAATTAAATAGGAAATCACATAGACAATACAAGTAGCAAATTTGTAGAAAAGATGAAAGAAATAATTGTGGAGTGTGTGTGTCTGTGTATAATACTAAATTATTTGTCAATTGGGTCTAGTTTGGGTGGTTGGAAGGAATGATTGTTTCACTCCCCACCCATGATCAATTTCCTCAATTGGCATGTTGAGATCTTAAAGTTTATATTGTTGTATTGGACTTGAGCTCTAAAGAATATAATTTACCTTGAGTACCATCCTCAAAATGAGGGAGAGTTCCCAATGGTTTTTTTATATATGTGTATTTTGCATTAAATAATAATAATAATATTAATAAATATAATACTAAATTATCTAATATTTTCTTTTGAACCTTATGAAAACAAAAAATTAATCCTTTATCCAATCTACCTTTATACTAATATAAGAAACGCTGTCTTTATAAATACTTACTAACAACAAAATCATAGAATATTAAAACAATTCAATAATCGATAAAATATGAAGAGAGAGAAAGTGCATTCTTGTCAACAGAAAAAGCTCGCCATAAAAATGTAAAACATTTACCAAGTCAACATCTTATTCAAAATGGGTTAGAAACCATATGGTAATTATATATATATAGTGTATATATATAGTGAACATCAAAATGTTTTGTTCTACAAACCTGAAGTTGTACATCTACTAAGATAAATGTTTTCCTCATTATATCCATTGACATTCATTGTATCCTTGAGTTGGATTCATCATTGATCACATATTAGTTCACACCTATTATTTTTCCTATGTTTTTTTATTTTTATTTTTAACCAAACTTATGGATATCCACAATTCTATGTATTACCACTATCCAAAATTTTCCAATATTCCAATTTGTTTATGTACCATGAGATTGATTGAGAGATTTGGGGTCTTATTGCGGAGTTGACGACGAGCTTCTTGCTATTTGAAAAAATATTTAATGTTGACATTTAAAATCTTGACATCTACATTAATTAATTAGTGTTATCTAGGGACAACACCTTCACTACCAATATTCTCACATGTTATCACTGCCTTCATGGCCAATACCTTCAGCGCCAATTGAAAATTACTCACACTAGCAACTACAAATTCCCCACAAATATGTTGGTTCAATTGTTTTTATAATAACCCTGGAAAATAAAAAAATTGATAAATGGCTAGCTATACTCATCGTCCTATGTCGAGGCATAGAATCCATTCTCAGATCTACAATATTGGCAGAGAAAAGGGAAGTCATGGTAGCCATAGGGACATGGAATCATTTTTATACAAAAGAACATCAAAAAATCTAGAGGATAGTCTGAGAATGATTTGCAAAAGCAAGCAATCTTTCCATTCCATTTTTATTGTGTTCCTTGTCCTCACATGGTTTTTGAATGAGTAATAAATTAACAATTCCAATCCAATTAAATCGTGTCTACTTTTTATTCAATTAATCACTCATAACATTGTTATGCTCATGGAATTAGAACAACAAGAAATTTTAGGAGCCTTTGGAAGAACTCTTCCAATTCATAGAAAACCATTTTTCAAGAGATTCTCCCGAAATATAAAAATGGAAACTGCAAATATAAATATGCATATTCTAATTCTACTTATATGTGTGTTGTTAATGATAATGATGAGCTACATGATGCTTACCTTAAATTGCTATTTCCTCTAACATAATCAAATAGTAACCAATGAAATCCTTTTCATGGGCACTTTCAACACTTTACATGCGCCATTTCTCTGTACAAAATAAAACTAGATTTCCATGTCCCTTTCACTATATTGTTCACTGCAAATTACTGGATTGATAGCTTCGCAAAGGATGTAAACCATTCAAAACATCCATGTGAGATTGGGACATGAGTGAATCATAATTTTCTCAACCTATATGACAAGAGAATAGGCATCCCGATGCAAATTGACAACATAAACAACTGCAAGAAACCAAAAATAATCTAGTAAAAGTGCAGGTTCAAAGAAACTTATGAGAAAACTAAGAACTAAGGCATAAATAATGACCTTTGAATATGTATGTATCACATTCAACCAGTGTTATCCCATCACCTCTCCTCACTCTAGACACATTCTCCTTAGCCACTTCTCTAAACTTCAACACATCAATGTCATCAACATGCACACCTGACATCCCAAATGCAGGCCTTTTTTGCCAAATATATGGAACTCAAGTTTCCCTAACATGGGGCATTCCAATATCCCATAGATTGTTCTCAACAACAAAAACAATTGGAAGCTTCCAAATGGAATCCATGTTCAAGCATTCAAAGGATTACCCATTATTGCATGTCTCGTCTCTAAAGAATGCAACTATAACTACATCATCCTTGTCATCCTTTATCACTTATTGCTTATATTTTCTATTGAAGGAAGCTCCCGAGGAAACAAGAATTTATTCTCCAATGAGAGAAAAAACCCCTAGCACATCATGCTCTTGATAAAATATATGCATGGATCATTGTTTGCCTTTGTAGCAGTCAGTAATCTTTCCAAATAACTCACTCATCACAGCTCAGGTAGGAACTCCCTTGCTAAGTGCATGCACATAATCTTTGTAAGTACTATATACATCATCATGAGCCTTGAACATCTTAATAAACCCAACTGAAACAAATTCCTACCCATTATAGATATGAACAAACCCAAACATGTTCCCCTTGTAATACATTTGCGTACACAAGTCTTTAAATGATCGATTAAGCACCATATCTTCATATAATACCTAATTATCTATTAAGCACCATATCTTCATATAATACCAAACCCTCCTCCCATGTGACCAATTGGAGTCAACCATAGAATCAAAACCTTAAAAACCCACCATTTTTCATCGCTTTTTGGATCAATATCTTATTTTCCCAACAACAAATGATCAATCAATCAATATGGCTATGGTTTGGATGTATGGGCACTACCACTATGAATTTGGTGATAGGAGCATACATTAAATATGAGCACTATAGTTGCTATAGTCCTACTCCTTTTGATGTGATTTTTATCTGTAATATATGATGCTTATATTTTTGGCATATGTTTGATTGATTCTGCCACAAATCGTCCAAGATTTATGGCGCAACTAAACATCCATTTCTTTCTTGTACAGTTTTTGTTTTTTCCATTGCCCATTATAATCAAATTTTAATGGAATTAGACTTGAAACAATTGCTGCAAAATTATCTAAGTCTCTGTAAAATGATGAAAACAAAGAAATGATGCACAAGTCCATTCTTGGCCAAGCGACCTGTTTATATGCATAAAACTATGGGACACATGGAGATGAATTGAATGAAATGGGTAGAAATATTTATAGCCTCATTTTGGATGGAGAAAGAACTGTAAATGTTTTCATATACATTTTTTTATTGTGTTGGATTTTTAATAACGATTAGTGATATAAATTGTCCGTTCATTTTGATATGGTTTGAAATTCAGGACAAGTGGTGAAAGAGACCCAAGCACAAGTGATGCAATGGGAGGATTAGTTCCCCTATGGGTCTTTTTATAGTTAGCCACCTTGTTTTTATCAAAACCACATATAAACACCATTAAATCTGAATCGATAGGAGGTAAATCAATGGAAAAAAGCATATATGTTTAACTAAATTTAGTAGAGTTTTTGAGACAATTTTGCATAGGAGTTAAAACTAGTAAAAAAAATAGCAAATATAACCAAACATGGGAAAATTTTATTTTCATTTATAACTTGTTATGGTGGTAGATATAACTTTTTCTTATCAATTGATTGTATGGTTTTCGAATTAGAATGGAGTAAAAAAGTTATACATGGACAATAGTGTTATGTACAACAAAATATTTATATTTTGTTGTATGCATGATTTGATTTTCTCATAATCAAAATTTTTGAGTGTTTGAAAATTTTGGAAGAGAAAATTTATGAAGGATAATAAATATTATAGAATTTCAAAATAAAATATTACATTTTCAACAACTTATTAACGTCTTTTACTTCCAAATCTTGGTTGTTGAATAATCATTCTACTTTCCATATTATATAAGGCTAGATGTGAATCATAAGCAAGATTTTGGATTTGGCTCCCATTACTTAGTTTTTGCATGTAATGACTAAAATCATGTATATTCTCATGGGATCCCATTCATTCCCTTCCATAAAATTAAACCCATTATGTAACTCATAACGAGATAATTCTACCACAATACTAGTGTATGCATAATTTAAGTGTCACTTAATGGAGAAGCTTCAACACCTTGGCTTTTTGAAATATCTCCATTTGAATCCATGTGTTTAAGTCCCACACTTGCCATAATGTTGTTTCTTTGGTTATCTTAGCCTTAGGTCTTAACTCTATCAAACATCAAAATAATTAATCATGTGAATATGGGTGCTAACACTTAGAATATACCCTTGGTTGTGAGAGGATAATCCCAAGTTAACCACAAAACCAACGTTTAGGAGGAAAGCTAGCTTCTTTCTTACCAGAGATGGATCTCTTAATAGATAAACATAAGGACGAATATATTTAAAAAGAAACAAGTTTTAATTATAATAATGGTTGAACGAAGTGATCATTTGTCATGGAGTCTAATATGAAAAATAATTTATGACGGTGCTTTGCAATGGAATTCTTAACATAGGCAGGAAATTCACTCTTTTATAGTCAAATTATTGGTTGTCTGGTGAAGAGGAGGAATAACAAAACAATTGTTATACCCAAATCCTATCACCACCATGTGATAAGACCTTTGACTTACATGTTTTCCCTTAATCCTAGCACTTAGAGTGGAAACCTACTCTGTTTGTCAATTCTACATGAAAAAACTCAGCACCACGCTTTCCCTGTGGACCGTGAGCGGTACCTTGCTCGCACCGTCTGCATCATGTTTGCCAAAAGCGGTGCCACCACCTGTGGCCTTTATTCCATAAGCGTTTCTCATCTAAACCGCTCTGTCATAAGAGAATAAAATCGGTACCATGGATAAAATGGGAAAAAGAGAAGTTTCTCAAGGATTCTAGATCATGAGCCTCGTGTCCTCCCTTATCCCTATCATTGTGGGTCAGTTGAGCTCGAGATCCCCCATCATAGGATCTTAGAGGCCACCTCATCCACAAATCTCTCAACCATTCCTATCCATTGAGCCTTATAAATACAAGCTCATGTCCATGGTTGAGGGGGAGAACTATAGAGGTATTGTTATGCTGTTGGATTGACCACTTAGCCTAAGCCATTGGAGAGCATAGAGAGAAAAGTTGGATCTTATGGGGATGAAGTGTTTTCCTCGTGGATATGCTTGTCAACACTAAGGCTTGATTGGTTGTAAAATTCTCCATACATCTTTAATGCAAAGCTGATTTCCGTCCCACATTACTATTGTTTTGATTTTGCATGTACATGTTGTTAGATTCCTTAGTCACTAACATGGATAAGTAGATGATTTTCTGGTAGCTTTGATGTGTTTGCATGTTTGATCTATTTGCAGGTACACAGGTTCATTATCGAAGCAACATTCCAGGTGTCTACGACATCCAGGGAAGGTCTTCATCCTTTGTCGTTCACTCATTTATTCTGGATCTGAACCATTTAGACCAAAGGAACAGCTTCTGTCTGCAGAAGGTGAAATATTCCTGGTTACAAATCTGGCGACTCTGCTAGGGAATGATACATATATCAGTTGAACTGATCTTCCTTAGTTCTTGAAATCTTGTCCGAATCTAGGCTCCATCTCCAACTCTCTTCAATCAGATCTGCTATCTGACTTAGCAAATTTTGGTTTAAAACTTTCAAATCTCTTCATATCTGAAGTATTTCAACTTTTTATGCTCTTTTTTAACTGTCAATCCATCAATTTTTACCTTGATCTAATATTTTTCTAACTTGATCTGTCGTTATCCTTTGTGTTTTGTATCTATACATGCAACCGCTCTTATGTTGTTGGTGAGAAGCGGTGCCACCACCTAAAACCTGTTAGCAGCACATGGTGCCACCGCTTGAGTCCTGTTATCCAGAAGCGGTGCTCATCTAGAACCACTCTGTCAAGACCCCTCCAATGCGGTGCCAGGTAGGCCTTATTCCAAGACTATTTTTTTCTCATTTTTTGCAAAAACTTTGAGTTGATTTGCGTTCATCCTTGCACTATCAGGATTGTGTGTTAGAATATGATGCTTATGGTTTGAATTTTGTGGTAAAATATCGGTTTGATTGAAGAATTCAAAAGCTAGATTAGGCTTATTGATTGTCCATTTTCTTCCGTGCTTGTTGGTTTTCTTTGTGAAAGGATTTCTTTTTCGAAATCTTAGGTGTTAGAGAGCTCTCTTTTTATTTATGTTATATAGACTAAAAGAAAAATGTTTAATTAGCATCTTGATTTCATTTTTTGTTCCCATAGAAGACTTATTTTTGCTTGTTTAAAAAGAATTTTTTTACTGAGATTAGGTCATCATCATTAGTGAGCATAAGACATTGGATCTCTAATTGGCCTTATAAGCTTTTAGGTTCTCTATGTTCTTTTGTCTCTTTTGCATTTATAATATCTCATCAAAATAAAAAATATTATAGTTTTAAGTTAGATCTATCTATGCTTTAAGAAAAATTGAAAAATAGAGTGCATATGCATATAGTGTGCTTCTTGTTTTTCTTTTAAGAAAAGAGACTCCTCCCATTTTTTATTGCTTTCAGAAAAGAGAAATGAGTTTGGAAAGTGTTGCTTGTCTTTGATTTTGAGTTCAAGATTGTCGTTTGGAAATTTTTGGTTTTGAAGCAAAAGAAAACACTCTCTTTCCCTCCCATAGGTAGGTATACCACGAACGGTAAAGTGAAATATTTGCATATGCATATTGCATGGTTTTACTTTTTCTGTCAAAACTCCATGCATTCACTTAACCATCCACTTTAAAATTAACAATAGTTATAGGTTAAAATTTACATAGCAATTTGAGTGATAGGTTAGAGACGTGTTTGGGTGTCGTTAAGCGTAGGAGTTGTTGTTACTCGTCCGCATTACATCTCGGGACTCACACGATTCTTCCATGTACCGTCAGTATATCAAACGACCTTTCACATACCCTTGAGGTATATAGAAAGGTACTTCATGTAATCGATTGTATATCGAAAGGCCCCTTATGTACGGTTATGCATTAGACAGCACTACTACCGATTTGAGCTACCACGTACCTTACATATATCGGGAGACCCCATTAGGATACCTTATCCATCTGAGGAAAGCCCTTTGGTCATCTTTCTTGGAGCCATACACCAAAAATAGCATTCGAGGAGATTACTACGCACGTACCCTTGAGGTATATCGTGAGTGGAACCTTCTTGACAATCTTGGTGAGAGACCTGACTATCTGAACCCCTCCTGTCATTTTAAGTTTGCTTGTTTGGCCTATAGCTTGAGTAGGGAAAGTTTTGGTATGTTTTTTAGTTTTTCAGACCCTAGGTTAGATAGGAGCTATACAAAATGGCTGAGCTAATACAGTCCAGAAGAGTACGGGGCTTGCCACCCGATTTTATTCTTGTTTCAGGATAAAATCCAATGGAAGCTATTGGCCGAGGAGCTACTACCACCTCCCAAGTGGGAGATAATGTGGTTGCAGAAAGCGGAGGACCATATCCTTCACACTCACCTCCCTTGGTCCAACAACCTTCTCGAGGTAATACTTCATTCCATTCTCCCATAGAAGGTCATGTTGATGATGTTACCCATCTGGATTATGGTCCCAATGCTCCATTTTGGGATACCTCTATAGGACAGGCCATTGCCTCATTTGTCACCCATTTAAACTTTTTTGAAGAATTTTCTTCAGATGAAGAAGAACGTATAAAATACCACACAGCGATTCTCTGTGAACAGGAGATTGAAAAGAAAATAGATGACATATTGGGCACACCACCATCACGTTCCACACCTATTCCTATGGGATATCATTCACTTGTTGATTCTATGAGACCCAATGAACCAATTATAGATCACACAGTAACTCCACACAACCCAAGTCAAACTACCAACCCCGCCACCTCCCATATTATGTTTGTTCCCAATCTTCCCAGTCTTCTGCACCTGGGGCTGAACCTTCAATTCCTGTTTCGTCATTACCTTCTAGTGCCCGGGGGCAACCCCTGGCATGACCTATGTTATCTGGCACCGAAATTGTATCTAGTCAAGGACAGACCTCCGGTATAGAGAAATATACAGTTTATGTCCCTCCCACCCACACTATTGTGGTTAATCCCCCATCTAGTTCAGGTCATCCCTTGGGGGCACAACCTGTAACCAATCAAACCTCTTGGGTTTATGGTTATACAGGAAATCAAATACCTATAGGAAACATTAATTATCCACCCAATCCTACAAGAATGCCTTATGCTATAATTCCATATCCTAGTAATACTTTCATGCCATGGGGGAAACCTAACTGGTCCTACATGCTAGTTATGGGGGGGATACCTATACATACTGCGGGAGGTAACTGAGGACCGCCATATAGAGCTCCTCCCCCTTGGGGGCCTGTTGTCCTTCCTCCTTATGGTCCTAATGGTCTCGGTGCTCCTGGGGAGCCTAGTGGATTTCCTCCTAATGGCCCTAGAGGGTCTGGTGTCCCTCCTTCTAGTGGTTCCGGAGGCTCTGTAGGTTTACCTCCTAGAGGCCCTAGAGGGTCTGGTGGTCTGCCTCCTGGTGGTCTCGGTGGTCCTGGTGGTCTCAATGGTCATGGTGGTCCCAGAGGCCCTGGTGGTCCTAACGGTCCTGATCCTGAAAATCAACCCCCTGTGGGCGGATTTTTCGGTAGTTCTTCGTCACAACAACCTGTCTATCAATCTACTTACAGTCCTACTGGTAACTATATGCCATATCATTATTACCAATATGTGCAACCTAACCGTCAGTTACCTTTCCTAGAATTAATATTGGACTTGCCTGATTTGTCCAAGTTGATTAATGACCCCATTCAACATAACCCCTCGTGGCCTCCCATTCCGGTAAAGTTACCATCGGACATTCCAAAGTTCGATGGGAAGCAGGGAGACGATCCAAAAAACCATGTCATGACATTCCATCTGTGGTGTTCTTCAAACTCCCTTATGGATGGTTCAGTTTGTTTAAGACTCTTTCAGCGAACTTTGACGGGTACAACCGAAAATGGTATATTGAACTTTCACAACACTCATTTATAGATTTTGGCTCATTGGAAACTATATTTCTTACACACTTTCAGCTTCCTATTCGTTATGAAATGGGTACTGATCTCTTAAATTCTCTGCGATAGAACACATCCACCCACATATCTGATCATATCCATGAGTGGAGAAGGTGGAGAAGACTTATTAAGGCTCCTATTCTAGATCAGTTATTAGCTGATTGGTTTACCAAATCTTTGTTGCCTCCAATTGCCCAAGATGTGGCTATTGGCAGTGCCATTACTGAAGAGCAATCCATTAGTTGAGTCCAGTATATGGACTTGGTCTATTCCCAGTCTGGAACTTTGTATGACTTGATTCCTCAAGCTCCTCACCCAAGCACTGATCCTGCAAATCCACCAGTGGAAGTCCCTATTGATGGGATTGTTGGATCAATCCAGCCCCTGTCAGCAACAAAACCTTCCAAGCAACCCCAGACTGCCACCCCTACTCCTTCGACTCCCAAGGTTTCCACCGAGGTTAATTCTATTCAAAGTATTCAAACCTCTGGAAATAATAAAAAGAAAGGTAAAAGTAAAAATTAAAAACCTGGAAACCAACAGGAGAACCCAAAACCAACCAATAATGATAACGATAAAGGGAAAAGAAAAGAAAAATATCCATGTCTACTATGTGGAGGTGACCATTTCACAAATGAGTGTCCTCGCCGGGATGAAATCGCCCAATTTTTGAAAACAAATCCCGCACCCGCAGTTCTCACAGATCCTTTTCCCTCTCAAAAACAACTGATAGACCACATGTCTAATCAAGGAAACTCTATTTCATCAGAGGAAATTCGTATGATTTCATCAGATACCATTAGTCTACAAACTCAAAGTCATAATTATGACAAACCCGTAGACAAGAAAGAAAACCTTTCTTCTTCAAGGAAAGCTCCCTCTACTGGTTCTCTCGAATCCTCCTCTACTGTCCCCCTAACCATTGAGAATCCCAATCTCGATATGATTTTTTGTCCACCCAAGAGTACTCTTAGGAATGTTGTTTTTAACCCTAAATCCCAAGCGGCTCAATTTTATAATGTAGTTGAAGATCTCACTCAGAAACCATGTGCAATGTCTACCTTAGAAGTGCTCCAAAGTTGTCCTACACAACGCAAAAACCTGTTAACTGCGTTAGGAGATTTAGACCCAGACAATTCTAATTTGATTCATTTCAATGTTGAGAACTATAAGTCTAGACTACCTCACAAACTTGCTTTCCAAATCATCACGAAAGTAGTCAGAAAGAAATTCTTTAGGACTGTCTTAGAAGAAGGAGCTTCAACTTCGGTTTTGTCCCTGTCTTATTGGAAAGCTATCGGCTCTCTCGAGATTGTAACATCACCTATGACTCTAAAGGCCTTTAATGGACGAGGTTTCCAACCCAACAGTCTCATATCATCCCTTGCAATCGAGCTTGGGGGAAAAACTATTTCTATTCAAGTAGAAGTAGTAGACGCCCCGTTAGATTACAGCCTCCTTCTAGGAAGAAATTTGTTTTATGCCATGACTGTTGTCGCTTCGACAGTATTTCGAACAATACCATTTCCACATATAAGGATAATTGTTACCATTGATCAGCTTGATTTCTGGACGCCGGATGTTACGACCTCTACAGCTAATAACATCCCTATGTTAGGCCAGTCCCCTCCTCCTTACAAGTCTATTGGGGTAGGCATGTTGAAGGATTCATCCCTTATGGGGATTTTTTCATCCACTCCTCCTAACATAGATACAACGACAACAAATATGATTGCGTCATTTGATTGTGATCCTAAGGGAAAACAAATTGTTTATTCCACCTCATTAAGTCCACATGAAGAAATGTACAACACCATTCAAACCCTTTTCGATGATCACACCGATGACCTTCATCTGGTGGCTTCGGATCCTTACCACCTGCCTTACTGGTTAGAACCATCTCTTCCTGTTCTGGATTATCTCTCTGAGACTTTTCCTTCCGACGAGTCCATTATGGAGATTATGAATACGAATGAGTCCATCTGGGAGGATCACCATCATAGATCCCTGTTCCTCCCCAACACCAGTTTGATTAACCATGACTTTGCACCCTTGTTTTCCACTAATATTGTCAAAGCACCTCAATGTCCTATATTGTTGCAAGACACTGATTTTGAAGGAAACCTTTTCAACATTACTTAGACAAATCTGATTGACATATCAGCCAAGCCTGGTACCATCGAGCATGTTCACGTTGGGCAGAACTGCTCAGCAGATGAATCTGAAGCATACAAGGCACTTTTCAAAGAATTCCATGATATTTTTTCCTGGTCTTATGAAGAAATTCCAGGGATAGACCCATCCATTGTGCTCCATGAAATTAAAACCTATCCGATAGCTAAACCTGTCAGGAAAAAAATAAGGCAAGTCTATCCACAGAAGGCCACGGCTATTAAAGTTGAGATAGAGAAACTTCTCAAAACTGGGTTTATTTATCCTGTACCCCTGACGGAATGGGTATCGAATGTTGTCCCTGTCAATAAAAAGAAGGGCACCATTAGAGTCTGTATCGAGTTTAGAGACTTGAATAAAGCTTGTCCCAAGGACAACTTTCCTACTCCACATATCGACCAGATTATCGACAACTGTGCTGGAAGTGTCATCTTCTCATTCATGGATGGATTTTCTGGCTATAATTAGATTGAGCTATTACCCACCGATCAACACAAGATGGCATTCATTTTCCCATGGGGAACCTTTGTGTATAGGAAGTTACCTTTTGGCTTGAAAAATGTTGGAGCCACTTTCCACCGTGCGATGTCCTATGCATTTCACGATATCAAACATATTGTTGAACCATACTTTGATGACCTCCCTGCTCATTCACAGCGACGGGAGGACCACCCTGGTCATCTTAGAGATATTTTCCTAAGATGTCATCATTATAATATACAGCTCAACCCACAAAAATGTGTTTTCTACGTTGAGACGGGACGTCAATTAGGTTTTGTGGTTTCTAAGGATGGAATCCGAATAGACCCTTTGAAAATTTCCACCATTTTAGCTCTACAATCCCCAACCAATCTTCTCGAACTCCAAAGTTTGCAAGGGAAGGCAAACTTTCTTCGTTGTTTCGTGTGTAATTTTGTAGAGAAAGCGCACGGTTATATGTGTCTCCTCAAGAAGGACACTCTGTTCTTTTTCGATGACCAAGCCCAACGCACCTTTGATAATCTCAAACACACTCTGACTCATTCACCTATGACACACCCCCCAGATTATTCAAAGGACTTTCTCTTGTATATTGCTGCCTCCGCTACTACCATCACTATGGATTTGGTGCAGGAAAATCCCAACGGTCAGGAGCACGTGATTTACTATGCTAGTAAGAATCTTATGGATTCTGAAACCTGATATTCATGCGTGGAGAATTTAGCATTGGCCATGGTCATTGTTGTACAAAAATTTCGTCACTACATTTTGCTCCTCACAACCACTGTATTGGCAGACCAGAACCCTATGTATTACATCCTGACTCGTCAGGTGCTCGGGGGAAAGTAATCCCGATGGATATTCATACTACAGGAGTTTGATCTAGAATTTTCCAAAGCCACATCAAATAAATCCTTGGTCTTTGTTAAGCTCATGTGTGATCTTCCCTGTGCTTCGATGGAATCTAAGCCTAGTGATTCATTTCCTGATGAATTCATGTTCCTGATAAGCACTACTGACCCATGGTATGGAGATATGCTTATTTATCTCCAAACACAAAGATTTCAGCCAAATCTATCCCGTGACGATCACCGTCGTATTCGTCACCATGCAAAATACTACCTCTTCCTGAATGATACCTTGTATAGACGTGGGATTGATTCTATTCTCTGGCAATGCCTCACCCATGAGGAAGTTGAACATGTGTTGAATGATTGCCACTTTGGAGCATATGGACGTCATTTATCTGGGATGGCTACAGCCCAGAAAATCCTTCACGCTGGCTATTTTGGGCCTTCAGGATTTAAAGACTGTCATGAGGCTATTAAGAAATGCCCACCTTGTCGAACATTTTTATCCCAAAAAGCGCTCGCATCCCGCTCCGATACACCCCGTCATTGTCATTGGCCCATTTTCCAAATGGGGGATTGATTATATGCATTGTAAGCCTACCTCAACCGGGGGGCATGGTTACATCATCATAGCCGTTGACTATTTTACAAAATGGGCTGAGGCCATGCCCACATATGCGGAAGATGGTAATACTACCGCTCTCTTCCTGTTCAATCATATCATAGCTAGATTTGGAGTCCCACAGTCCAATGTTACTGATCACGGATCACATTTTCGTAATCAAATGATGGAGGAACTAAGTGCCAAGATAGGTTTTCACCATGAAAACTCTACGCCATATTATCCACAAGCTAATGGTCAGGTAGAGGCCATTAAAAAAGTTTTGAAAACTATGCTTCGTCGGATGGTTGGAGATCATAAATCCAACTGGCACTACATCCTTTTCTCTGCTCTTTGGGCGTACAAAACTTCGGTGAAAACATATACTGGTTTCATGCCTTTCTATCTTGTCTATGGACTCGAAGCTGTCTTACCAATTCAATGTCAGATTCCATCCTTAAAACTTGTCGTCAAACTTCTCCCAAACACTTAAGCAGAGGAAGAGACATTTTTGTATTTAAACAACCTTGACGAAACTCGAAGAGATGCTACCTTAGCTAATGAGGCACATAATAAACGCGTCAAGGTGTAGTATGATAAATCCATCCAACCTCGTGCCTTTACCGAGGGTGACCTAGTTTTGACTTACAACCAGAGATATGATCAACTAGGGAAAGGAAAGTTCGAGTCCATGTGGTATGGTCCTTTCATCATTTCTAAAGTTTTAGAGAAAGGGGCCTATGAGCTCGTTGACTATGATGGAATCCCTTTAGGGAAACCTGGCAATGGGTTGTACCTGAAGAGGTACTGTGCCTAGGTATTTCTTGGATAGTATCTTGTATATATGTATATTCCTTGACTTTCAGTGTGCTTTTAGTATTTTCAATATGGTTTTGAGTTTAGTGCCTGCATCTGTTTATACCATGTTTTGTTCATGCAGAGCAAATCGCTTTCTACGGCTTCACTGATGGTGCTTACCACCACACCTTGAATCTTTCCTCAGCTATTTGGGTTCTCTATTCCCCAGCTGAAGATTTGGTGAGTTCAAGAGCGGTTTGTATTGGTCCCGCTACCAACAACATCGCTGAGTATCGAGTAGTCATAGGTATTCTAACTGAAGCTACCTCCCAAGATGTTCGCAATCTGGTAGTCTTGATGGACTCACAACTCGTGGTTTGTCATCTAAACCATGCTTATACCATTAGGAATCATGTGCTTCTCCGCCTCTTCTGGAGGGTACGCTTGTTAGAAAGGTCATTTGAAACCATCACCTATAGGCATATCCCTAGGGAACATAATGTAGTTGCTAACTCATTAGCTAATTACATCCTAGATTGGTATATTTCCCATTCATGACGTTAAAATAAAACATGGTTCATTGTAAATAAACAATTAAAGACACATAAAACTCATGTAAAACACATCCACCATTTGAGACATATAAACACCAGGTAAAAGTATGTATATATATATATATATATATGAACATGTTTACAAAAAATAGGTCACGAGACCTCATCTGAAGCACGTAGGATTTCAGGTAAAAATCACCATACAAAATCCTGAAGCTATCAGTTTTCAGTAGATACATCATGCATACATTGTCTAGTGATGCTCGTGGTAGCACATCACTGCCCGGGCTACTCTACGTAGTAGTCTAATAAACCGACCCGGTACTCCTGATGTAGGTCTCTGATACCTCAGAGGGAGATCATCAATGGAAGCATCAGGGATGTCTAAGTTCAACCTCTCCAGGTTTTCCTCTAACTCCCCAGTCACATCATCACCCTGTGGTACGAAGCGGGATCCATCTCGTTTATCCAATGGGGAAGCTCCCCCAGGTCATGCTGCTCCAACATCTGCATGAAAATATTTAGGTCTCGTTACTTAACATAAAAAAAATATAAAACATTAAAAAACATAAAAACATTATTTCCATTTTAGAGTTTTTTTATTCTTACCGATGTCACCCCACTGTCCACCAGGTGGAAGCGGTAGGTCAGGGTTTTCGTTGAAGTCTGTACCCGCATAAGCATAATCATCCACCATGAGGATCTGATCTCTCAGCCATCAGAAGAACAGGTCACTGAACTTCACCTTCCCCCTGCCCGCTCAAGTATGGGCCATAATCCAGACCCACCTCTGCATGTGAGGGTCCCGCGCTCTCAGCTCTGTAAAGACCACAAGGGGTCTCATCTGTGGTACCCGCTCGAAGAAGAAGCAGGATAGAAAGGAACCAAAACCGAACTGCTTCAGTTCCCCCTACCGACACTTAGTCAGCTGATCCTTGAATATCGAAAGTAGGGCTTCCTCCCAGTTGAAGACTATAGGTGCCATGGCCTCTATGGCATAGAGCATATGTGCCCTAGAATCCTGGTGCACTCCCTAGCTTCCCTCCACTCTCTGCATAGTAAACAATATAGTTCGTAGAGGTTCGTCCATCACTGCCTTTATGGGGATTTTCTTCCCTGGTGTCCTTGTCCTTGGAATATAGTGACGGTCTATCAACTCTTGTGTGGTAATATCCTCTCCTCGGGAACCTGTCAGTGAGATGGGGGCACCCCGTCTTGAAAGTCCAGTCAAGAAGTATATATCCTCTACCTCAACCGTCAAAATATGAGCCCCAACCTCAAAGTGTTGTTGCTCTGGAATCCACATTCGGAGTATATGCTCAAGCAATTGCTCGTGTGATACCATACTGGGAGTATGAAATAATTTTAGGATTCCACAGTCTCGTAATGTGGCTATGCAACCTGCATTCCTTTCGGAAAAAGCGTCATCGTTATCATGCTATCTTTCCTTCCATATCACCATTTTTTATCAGCAAGAGCCTGCCCAAAACAATCACAAGACCCATTAGAATCATTCTTAATCATTCAAATCAAGAGAAATGATCTAGTTTTGCTTGTGTCAATAGTTTTACATCTTCATGGTCGGCACCGCCTATGCGTCGTTGAAGATAGGCGGCGGCACCACCTGTGCGCTTTGTTTTCAGTACGGTTCTAGCAAGGTACTGTGTATCCCGCAAAGGATAAGCGCAATGCCGCTCCCATGATTTTAGGGCTTTCCATACAAGCCCAAAGCACCATTCAAAATCAAAGTTGAGACTACGAAAAGGAAGAGTAGGTTTTGAACTGTTACCTAGAACTAACGGTGCTCGAATTTGACGGTGGAAACTCCCGATATTAGCAACTGAATATCTAACTAGGAAAGTGCTCCAAATGCTATCCACTATGGGTAAATAGTAGAATGATTTGATTTTTTACTATTTACATGACTTTTATACACATTTTTGGGTTTGACATTCTATAGTTTTGATTTAAGATCACTTATTACTCAAAATTTATCAATCGTAATCCCTTAATGTTAGCTATTGGTGCATTTAACACTTGTTTTGAGTCATTGCAGGATAGAAGAATAGTAGCAGTAAAGTCTTGGGAGTTCATTTTTTACTTTTTCATACTACCATAAAATGGAAAAAGTCATTGAGCATTGATTACAACACTTTGGTCACGCTCTCAAAACCTAGTATCAAAGGTCCGAGTCCATTTCTGATTCTTTTCAGGCTCGTAAAATCTCTCATAGTGAAAAGAGACCTAATGGAGTATTTTTTAAACTCTTTTCGGGCTCCTTAAATATGAAAAGATTGTCGAGCGATCTTGTCTTCTTCATGCTCGTTAAAGCATTTGAAGATTCGTCTCTCCAATGGTAGGTTATCTCTTTTTCCATTCAGATAGACTATTTACAAAAAAGGAACACTCCAGCCAACCATGACTGGAAGAGTTCTCTAAGGTATGATTTTATACTTTTTCAGGCCTTAGCGACTAAATCATAAGAATAAGGACCCTTTGGAGTCTTCTTCCATGGTCGTTCGGACTCTCTAAACATGAACGATACCGAGTTTTATTTCATTGGACTCGTTAAATTAAACATTGAGAAACCCATTTTTGGGAACGAACCCCTCCTCTCTCAGGTTCGTAAAACATATGATTTTGGACTTGTCTCCAGATGAGCTATACCGAGTGTTTGTTACCCTCTTTGAACTCATAAAACCGAAAAGAGGAACTCATCAATCATGATGGGCAAAATGGGAAGGGAATCATTTTGCAAATAAATGGCAGTAGTTTGTCGTTACCTTTGAACATGGCACTTGTCTGCATATCATTTCAGTCAATTGGGTATTCAGCTGATCTCCGTGACGATCCACTCTTATGACTCATGCCACTCCTTTGAGTCTTTCAAAATAATACATTGTCCACTTTCGCACTGTGTGTTTGTCTTGTTTAGTCATGTTGCTAAGTCTTTTGTTGTGCCGCCTGATGTTCAAAGGGAAGTTGAAGAAGTTTTTCCTCTGTAGTCAAAACGGTCTATGTGTCAATACTTTTGAGTCAGTCCTATGGTTACTACATTCACAACATTCCAGAACTATGTTCCTAGTTTTGTGTCGTCCATGTGGGACTCATCATGGCCCTCCTTCGATGAGACCTTTCCTGTCGACATTAGCTCATCATCTGGGAAATAGTCTTAGAAACAAAAACTTAGTACCTTGAGATCTATATGCCTTAATGACAGATTCTCTCACTCTCAACATAGGTTCCCATCATTGACCTCTGATCCATAGAATCGACTGGGTGTTCGACATCAGGACATCTATTCACATTCAACAGATTGTACTAGGGTACCTTGGGAATCATTGACATCAATGGTGATCTCCCTCACACTTTTTAACGATTCACATCATTGGCCGTGCTGAGGCCTGGAAATTCGCAAGCAACAACAGCAAGGGATTCTCCCCAGTCAATGTTCCCAACCAGCCCGTGACTGTTTGGTGTAGGGAATCCATCCAGTTTGCGGTCCAACTACCATAGGTCAAGTAACAAAAACAAATGGTTTTACCGGTTGTGGCCCGGTCCATCGTGTATATTTTTGTATTTTGACTTTAAGTATGATATGCAAGTGCCTATCTAAGATGGAGATTGATGAAGAATGCAAGGAGTAGTCACAATGTGATGCACAGGTTCTTACCTCTCGTCTTAGACTCTCTCACATCTAAATCTCACACAACTGGAAAAACAATGCTAACTAAGCTATCCCTAGGGACCAAGATTAATAATTCATGAGCAATGTAATACTGTTCATATGTTATGATAAATCGCAGATAGTTGTTCCTGAAATCAAAACACATAAACATGAATAAAGATATACATGACAAGATAGCTCATCAACTGTTAATGCATTCATTACTCATAGTGGAAATAATCACACAATGAACCAGAGAACATTCATGTAAGAAAATAGGTTCAGAAAGTTAGAACGATCTCACGGTTAATGAAACACAGCTAAAAATAAAATAGTTCCCCTTCAACATTGTTCATTTCATCACATTTGAACATTCCACACAGCACTTTCTCCAACAGGAAAAAATTTGTAATTTTATTATTACAAAATGAAGTAGTTCCTCTTACAACAAGTAATTCACAAGTTTTTCTGGGAAAAAGCCCCTCCTCCTATCTAATTCTTCTATATTTATACAAAAAAGCAAAACTGTTGGGCTTCCCACAAATGACTCTTGGGCTTCCCCAACGTTTCACCTCCCACACTTTTCTTTCATTAAGTGTTTATAGAATTTACAACATATTACAATAAAATAAACAAATAAAGTGCTTATGAGGCGGGTCCCGCTTCACTATTCAAGAACTTCTTCCATGCTGAAGCCTCTGAGGCAATATTTTCGAACTTGGAAGGTTCTAAAAAAAGAATATTGATTTCAAATTTAGTAGCCTGATTTCTTATTACTTCTATTCTGGCTGAGCTCAGGCAAAGTTGGTCCTCTAGCAACTGCACACTAACCCTGGAATGAGCTACTTCCTTTCTCAGGGTCTGCTCGTCTAGGGCTTTGATGTGTTGAATCCTTTGTTCATCTTCCTGATATCTTCTTTGCAACATTTCCAAAAAAAGGTTGTGGTCTAGAAAGGTATCCATTCTCTGTTCAGCCTCAACTTGGCAATGATTATAAGTAATCAAAAGTCTCCTGAAGAACTCTGCACAAGCCCCCTTTGTCTTCTTGACATCCTTCTTGAATTCTTCGGCTGTGTTTATGGAAAACTCCAGTAAATCATAGTCTTGCCTCAGGCCTTGTTGATATTTTGCTGGCATATCTACAAGGGTTTCCTCATTTTCTTCTAATCTTTCCATTCTTCCCGTCAGGACTTCTAAGATGTCCTGCTATCTATCTACAAAATATGAAGAGGTTTCCAAAATCTCTTCCAGCCAACTGTCTACTTGCAAGATCTTGCACCTTTCTTCCTCTATGGCTACTTGCAATTGGTGCATCTTTCTCCTTTGTGCTAGAACATGCTCCTTGAAAGGCTGAAGGTTGACTTGTTGTTCCCTGGCCTCTTCTAGAGATGTTATTAATGAGGTAACCTATTCTTTAAGCTCTGCAGTCTGCCCCTGAAATTGCCTCTCAGATTCCTCCAAGGTAGCTTTCTGTAGCTCCAACTCCCCTATTTTACCTAGCAGCTACTCCTTTTCTGTGTGAAGACTTTCACATACCGTCTTCAACTCATCCTTTTCTGTCTATAACCCTTGACATTCCTGTTGCAATTTCTCCAAACTTCCTTGGGAAACCTCCAGAGATCTCTTCTCTACCTGGAGGAACTAGAGCTCAGCTTTTGAAGACTTTATTTCATGTTGCATGTCTTCAAACTTTCTTTTCAATCTAATACTTTCCTCTCTCTCTCTTCTTAGGGTATCCTTTAGCTGGGTAGCAAACTTCTTTGACTGTTCAAGATCAGTCATTATCCGATCTACATTGTCCTCAGAACCATGGATCAATGCTGCTCCAGCTCTGATGGTGAATCTTGGATCCTTGTCTACCCCATACACCACTGTTGTGTAATTTATCATTTTACTTGACTGCCCCCCAGTCTCAACCTTCCTCTCGGTCCTCTTCAAGATTCTTTTTCTTTCCCTGTCATAAAAAATAGTGTTGAAATCCGGCACCTCTTCCCCTTTATTCTGCTCGAAAGGGATTAGTCTTAGGGTAGGGACAACAACATGTCCTATTGTGTTTCTAGCAGCTACCTTAGGATATTGAACATTAGGATCACACAGGTCCTGAGCCTGAATGTCTACAGGATCGGAAGCTTGTTGCTCTGTCAGTTTTAACCTTTCTGCTTCTTGCTTCCTAAGTTCCTCATCCATTTTCCTTTTCCTTTCCTCTTCTTTAATCCAAGCAGCTTCTTCTGCCTTTCTAACTACTTCTTGTTTAGCTCTTCTCTTTTATTCCTCCTCACCTTTAAGCCAACTTTCGGCTTCCTATGCTAGCCTCCTAACATCTTCATCCCTTTTTCTAGCTTCCTCTTCCTCCGCTTTTTTCTACTCATCTTGTCCTTTCCCGCCTTTAGTGGTGATTTTCTTTTTAAATATTCTCCTTAAGGTAGTTATGTTTTTTGCACTGCGGAAAATGGACTCATCTTTATCCCAGTGGCTAGTGTACTCAAAATGTACATTTGCCTCCTTGCAGTGCTCTACCACTTTATTCGGAGAATCATTCATGGGGAAATTTATTTCCCCAAAATGGAATTTCCCCAATTCTTCCACAAATTCATCGGCTTTCTTGACTCTTGTGAACTTATAGTTCCCTAACTTGAATGGTAAGGGAGGGTAAGTTGCATTCTTATGTTCAAATAGAAAAATTCCTATGCCATCTAAGAAGACTTGCCTAACTACCTCTTTGTTTACCACATAGTCAATGGCATATTTTGGCAGTAGTGAGGGTGCTCTGGAGCATCCATACATTCTAAAATACAATCCATCCTCCGTTAAGTAGTAATCTGCATATTCTTCAATAACCTGCAATGTTTCCTCCAACATACAGTTGCACTCTTTTAAGAAGATCAATGTATATAATGGCATGATGAAGTGTTCACACACTTCTCTATAGTGACTGTGGTACTTATGTGCCCACAGTGGCTTGTAAGTTGAGTAGACCGGTGCTCTCTCCCGGTCCCAGATACACCTCAGGTTTGGGAAAGGTTGAACACTTCTCTATAGTGACTGTGGTACTTATGTGCCCATAGTGGCTTCTAAGCTGAGTAGACCGGTGTTCTCTCCCAGTCCTAAATACACCTCAGGTTTGGGAAAGTTTGATTGCATAGTATGCAATCAATCAGTATAGAGCTCATGTAGAACTCTGATTTATTCTGAGACACCCCTCCTAATGTTGAAGCAATACAGGCTGAGAGGCTATTGCATACAATGTTCGCCCAGTTGAAAATCGTACCTTGGGTTGCAACATAGAAGATGATAGGCACCCACCCCAACTTAAAACTTTTACCGTGGGCCCTCCCAAAAATCATGTTCAACATCAGGGCACTGAACCTGTAAGGGGTCCTTAAAGTGGCTATATCATATTCCCTTGATGGCCTAGTCCTAAAGCTCTTGCCAGGCACCGACATTCTTTTATGTGTCTCGACTAGGTCTAGATTAATTGTCTTTAGCCAGTCTTCAGTCAAGTACAGCTGTTCTTCCGGTAAGTGGTAGGCCAGTGATACGTAACCAGGGCTATAAGCAGCATAACCCTGTTTGTCAACATTTTCCAAAATCATAGTCGTTACATCTGCCCTAGGCAGAATCCATCCAATCACCTCTAAGCATAGGAAAAGCTCAGGTTTGGTAGCAACTCTCATCAAAGCAGATCTCTCTATATTTGCATATATATTTTCCTCCTCAAAACCTATGTCAGGTACCTCCTAGTGTGCTATTAGTCTGTAAAATTCCCCCCATTTATATCCAGGCTCCACAACCACTATGCATCTGGTGTCTTCGTAGGTGTATTCAACCTTGGTGATAATTTCAACATCAGGTTCCTCCTCTACTATAGGAGCCTTCTTCTTCTGGCCTTTAGACATCTTGAGTTTGGAAGGATTTCCCTGTCATACACAAAATCCTTTAGGTTCTATTGGTCCATTCCTAGATAACATTAAAAAAATGAAGACAATTGTATGAGCATTTTACCTTGTTTAGGCTAAACATGATTGCAGATATGAAAATAAACAAACAATACTCAAAACCAAGTGTTCCTACACAAAACCAATCTTACAAAAGAGCTAAAACCAGCCCATAACTAAATATTTTCATAATCAACTCATAATATCATGGCCTTTCTAAAACGAAGAAAATCCTTCTCCCCCCGTCAAGGAGAAAACAACCTCAAATCCCCCTCTTGGCGCTATGAACTAAATCGTTCCATGGAAAATATGATGCCTAATCCCAAGTGAAGGATACTTCATTGTCATAGTGCACTTAACTCACTTTAAGCTTGAGGTTGGTGGTAATGATGGACAACAAAGCGGCTAAACAAAGAGAACATAAGGTGATGGGGCGGTGCCTCTAAACATTTGATACATTCGGCTTGGATGTGGAGAATAAGATGAAGCTATTTCTTGCAAAGGGCACTCGCATCAAGATCTGAATAGATAATGCATTATGAACCCTAATTTGGTCTGTGGTTCGTGTTCAAATTTACCAATATCATTCTAAGCGGGGCGTAACTTCAAAACCGCGACCCTGGTCCACAAGAAATGAGAGCGACCCAAAGACCGGGGAGCCAAAAACTTGGCATCCCTGAAATAAACAAGGAACGCCCTCCTCCTGCAACTAACAGGGAGCTACCCTCCCCAGACAGCCATACACAGACTGGGGGAAACTGGTGCAGACAGCGTAACGCCCGTCTGCACCGGTTTCCCCAACGGTTGAGTGTGGGTTGTAAAATCATAACGGCCGCGAATCTAATCATCAAGCAAAACAAAAACCCCCCACCGGGAAGCCACATCATCTACATAGATTATATATATGTGTTGAAAATGGGAACTAGGTATCCACTAATCGCAGAGGCGGGGAATTAACCAAGGGCGACAAACTGAGTTTGACCATTTGAATGGAAAAGGTAGAATGGGAATCAAGGCCTACGTGGCAATGCGTTGTACGACTGGTGGAGAAAAATCCTCAAACCTCCACGGCGGAGCCACCTAGGAATGAGGTACCAACAGCGAGTACGATGGTCTGCTCGAAATGATAACGACAGCACATGCAATTTGCGAAACAAAAATAAAAAATAATAAACCCCAACCCCAATATATAAGCCCCGGTCAACAAATAATTGGCAGGAAAAATAAACCCATCGAGCGGCAAAATGATTACGGGATCAGCGATCCTGTCAGTAGCATCTTCGCAACGGTCGATAAATGGCTACGATACCTGTAGTGGCATCGGCAAGAGAAACAAACAAAACCTCGCATCAGAGTTCGCAAGACTAAGGACTCGAACCAATAGTTGGTTGAAGAGCCGCAACAGCGAAAACCATAAAGACACCGAGTTCCACGGACCAATCAAAATCGGGGGTAAGATTAAACATGACTTAGGCGAAAAATATCGGTCAAGCGGAAAACAAAATCAAACTACATCAGAAGGATAGTGCTTTCCAGAGCCGCAGCGATGAAAGTTGAAAGCCTAAGGATCTGCGAATCAAAATGGTGGGGATCGGAAGAGGATAATACAACCATCAGGGAACTTCACAATACATGATCCACAATGGCGGAAAACGTAGAGACAAAATGTTCCGACGGGATCTTAATACAGCCGCCGATAAAGAAAAACAAATAAAGCGTGTCGGGGACCAATGACCCTTGGATCGAACCTGATTTCTTGTTACTTCTCCGCAATGGCGAGCACGCAGTTAACTGCGTTTCCGACTCATAGTCTCAAATGCTTCCGACGGCAGGGCAAAAAATCCATGCAAGTCGTAAAACAACACTGGCATAAAAGTATTTCTTGAGCAAACATCAAACAAAACCAAGGAGATGAGCAAAAAAAACGAAATAAAAGGAGGGTCCCAAATTTTTTTGAATTTTGGGAAAATGTTGCAGCTACAACAATTGGAAACTACCTGGTGAACCCCATATTTTTGAATCAACTTTTTCCCAGTAAAAGACTGTTTAACCATTTAACTCATAAGTTGAATTCTTCTAGATGTTTGCATTCCTAAAATGGCAAACACATGCACCTGATTCATTAATGATAGTCCATTCTTTGGACATGGGAATATCAAAATCCTTAAAGTCCGGATAACTCTTTTGAGGCTTAGGAGGTGAGTTTTATTTTACCTATGTCTTTGGGTAGTTTCTAGCTTTGACACCATAGGATCGTAACATATGGTAAACAGAACTATTCATTTGTTCCTCATTCCCATGCCAATTGCACTTTTGTGCCCTTTGAACTTTTTGTTCTTTTTGAGCCCTCCATATGCCTTTCTTTCTGAATTTTATTCAAGCTCTTCTATCCATAGTGTCATTTTGTGTGAGAGATGTATTTACTTTTCAGCTCACGGACAGAGAAGAACTTTTGGCAGATTTATATTCACATTTCTGATACTTTGCTTTGATATGTATTGCTTCTTTTAGGAGTTTTGACTCTTAACAACCTTTAGGCTTTTTTAAATCATGGCATGGGATCATTTATATATAATAAACTATTTACCTTGCTTCCTTTCCGTGGGTCCTTTTCTATCACCCCCTAGGACATATTAGATGTGAAATGGATGGAGCCTTGAAATAGTATTCCAGACCTTTTAATTCTAAGTTATTTTCAGGGGTTAAGTAGGACTTCAATGAGTGCATAGCCATTTAGGAAAACTACTTACTAGAAGAAATTCTATCATTTTAAACAAAACGCACAATCTTATCCCAAAGATTTCGGTTAATTGAGAACCCTGATGTTTGCCATGCAACCAAAATTCTGCCTCTTTTATTCAAAAACAAGCCAAAATAACTAGAAACAATAGTGGTAAATCAAAGTGAAAACTGCATCAAATTATTTATGTACAAGGTCATCAAATCAAAGTAAAACTTGAGAACCAACCACTACCTGATCAGTTTTGTGCCCACCCCCAAAAATCTATCAACTTAGGAGTCCAGGGGCTAGGCTTGACCGCAGACATGAAATACCTAACCATGATCTAATTCTGCTATTTTTGAAACCGAAACTATGTCTACCAATTTACAATCAATCTCATCAGCCCGTGAACATTGAAGGAGATCAGGATAAGTGTTAGTCATATTGTTGGCTTCTTCTGATGCAAGATGTCTTAGTTCAAGCTCCATTAGATAATTCCCCAAAATAGAATTTGTTGATTCCTTTTCTTCTTCCAACTTGGTGATAGTGTGTTTCATGTAAGGTTCCCTTAAAATTTTGATCTGATTTGGGACCCCTTTATGAGGCAACCATAAATGTGACCAATCTGAAGCAAAATAACCCTTTAACCTTGTGGACCAGTCTTGGTTCAGAATGAGTCCATACCCATCCGATATTTCTACCACCACAATATCAATAAATTGACATAAAACGAATGAGAACATTCTCCATTTCCCCAACTACTTTGACACTAGTTCTGTCTAATTGAGTAACTTCCCAAGCAGTAGGTTTTGGTTGCCCATTAATTTTTTTGCAAACCGCAAGTTGCATAACATTCACTGATGATCCAGAATCTACCAGACAATTATGCACCTTATGGTTCAAAATTTCCAGAGTCAAAAAGGAAAGGTGGGGTTTTAAACCTAGCCTTCCCTTCCCCAATTGATTCGACATCTTCGTCCACAGGTTAGTTTTCGATGGGTATCTCTTCCTCCGGTTCTTCAAGCTTTTTAGTATTTTCTTTGTTAACACCTACTTGGTCTTCCATAGGCTTAGCAGGCTTGTTGATTTGCTTCGGATCTTGGTTGATAATGGTGATTTTAGGTACTTTGTCCTCAACTTTGTTCTTTGGCTGTTTCTTGACATTCTCTTGCAACTTCTTAATCTTTGAGATCATTAAATTGTCTTTATTTACCAAATTCAGGTCTTTTGTTGTCATTAGTATATTCTCAGGTTTCAGAGTACTTTTTTCTGTATCAAACAATGAGACACAATCCCATAAAAAAATGGTATCATTCTCTTGTTTTTCTATGGTCTTACTACCTTTTTCCTCTTCATCACTGTCCTCAGTCAATTTAGAATCCAAGAGTTGATTCATCACCAACCTCATTGAATTTAACCATTGAGGACAATTCTTTTCAGAATGGGGTTGTTGGTGAAAAGTGCAAAAACTATCCATCCCTACCTCTGTCAAATTCATTGATGTTGAACCGTGCGGAGGGGTCTTGAATTGGTTGTTATCTTCTCTTTTTTTGTAATAAGGCTTATAAGCTTTCTGAGCTTCCTTTTCCTTCCCCAAATCTATTATTCTGTTGGAAAGCTTTTGAATCATCTTTAACATCCCCTCAAAATCATGTGATTGCTCCTCTTTAGGTTTAGACAGCAATAAGGCTCTTTTCCCGGAAGTTTTTTCTCCAGATTTCTCGGGATAATCTTCTATACTTTCCGTTTCAGCCTCTACTCTTTCTGCTTCTTCATAAGTCTCTGCTAACGTAGGCTTAACTTGAGCTTTTGCGAACATTTCCAAGTCAGGACCTAAAGCTGAGGTATAATACTCAATGAGAACTTTATCAGAGGGCATATCAGTTGCAGAGAAGTTCTTGAGGTAAGCAGAAAATCTTTGAGTGAAATTGTGTACCTTTTCTTTCCTTTCTTTGTTTAAAGAGCCTAAACTTTTCATTAGTGCTACATGCATCTTTTGGGCTGCATACTTACTTCTGAAAATCCTTTCAAAGGTATCCCAATCTGGGATAGAGTTTACAGGAAAACCAAAATACCATGATGTTGCTGCTCCTTTAAGGGTATGCGGAAAAAGTCTACAAACTACATCCTCATGTTCCCCAGCCCTCAATCCTTCTATTTCCAAATAGAAACTTTGTAAATGGTCATCTACTAATATCTTCTCATTTGGATCAAACTTAGGCAACATCTTCTCAAAAGCTTGAGGTAATTCATGCAACGGAGGTGTTAAGTTCAAGGGTGATCTGGCTTTCCAAGCCGGTGGTGGATTTGGTGGATTAAGTGGCTGATTTTCATTTACAACTGCCATGAGTCTGGGTGGAGAGTGAGGAGGTGAAGGAATAGGAGTACGTACAGGAGAACAGTAAGGTCTGTTTGGGCCTACTTGATTCAAAGGTTGAACAACTTCTTGTAATGCTACTTCTACTAGCTCTTCCAAATCTCCAACCAGCATTGAATCTTCCAAGATGGGACGATCTTTCTTCTTGTATTCTCTCCAGGGTAAATCAGGGATAGTGGGTAATCCACCAATACTCTTTACATAAGCCCATATTTGTCTTCTCAGATCATTTACTACTTGGTTTCCTACAGAAACCAAATGTTCTCTATTCTCTTCAGTATTTGGGTCAGGAAATAAACTACTTTCAAAACTATAACTGGTGGAGTAATTTCAAGGAAATGTATTCGGCCAGCCATGCACTGGTGGCCCTCCTTCTAGTGCCAGAAACTATTGAGGCCTGGAAATTCGCAGGCAACAACAGTAAGGGATTCTCCCCAGTCAACGTTCTGAAATAGCCCGTAACTGTTTGGTGTAGGGAATCCATCCGGTTTGCGGTCTGGCTACCGTAGGTCAAGTAACAAAAACAAAGGGTTTTACCAGTTGCAGCCCGGTCCACCGTGTATATTTTTGTATTTTGGCTTTAATTATGATATGCAAGTGCCTATATAAGATGCAAATTGATGAAAAATGCAAGGAGTAGTCATAATGTGATGCGCAGGTTCTTACCTCTCGTCTTAGACTCTCTCACATCCAAATCTCACACAACTGGAAAAACAATGCTAACTAAGCTATCCCTAGGGACCAAGATTAATAATTCATGAGCAATGTAATATTGTTCATATGTTATGATAAATTGCAGATAGTTGTTCTTGAAATCACAACACATAATCATGAATAAAGATATACACGACAAGATAGCTCATCAACTGTTAAAACATTCATTACTCATAGTGGAAATAATCACAGAATAAACTAGAGAACATTCATGTAAGAACATAGGTTCAGAAAGTTAGAACGATCTCACGGTTAATGAAACACAGCTGAAAATGAAATAGTTCCCCTTCAACATTGTTCATTTCATCACATTTGAACATTCCACACAGGACTTTCTCCTACATGCAAAAATTTGTAATTTTATTATTGCAAAATGAAGTAGTTCCTCTTACAACAAGTAATTCACAAGTTTATCTGGGAAAAATCCCCTCCTCCTATCTAATTCTTCTATATTTATACAAAAAAGCAAAACTTTTGGGCTGCCCACAAATGACTCTTGGGCTTCCCCAATGTTTCACCTCCCACACTTTTATTTCATTAAGTGTTTATAGAATTTACAACATATTACAATAAAACAAACAAATAAAGTGCTTATGAGGAGGGTCCCGCTTGACTATTCAAGAACTTCTTCCATGCTGAATCCTCTAAGGCAATATTTTCGAACTTGGAAGGTTCTAAAAAATGAATATTGATTTCAAATTTAGCGGCCTGATTTCTTATTACTTCTATTCTGGCTAAGCTCAGGCGAAGTTGGTCCTCTAACAACTGCACACTAACCGCGGAATGAGCTACTTCCTTTCTCAGGGTCTGCTCTTCTAGGGATTTGATGTGCTGAATCCTTTGTTCATCTTCCTGATATCTTCTTTGCAACATTTCCAAAAATAGCCTGTGGTCTGGAAAGGTATCCATTCTCTGTTCAGCCTCAACCTGGCAACGATTATAAGTAATCAAAAGTCTCCTGAAGAACTCTGCATAAGCCCCCTTTGTCTTCTTAACAGCCTTCTTGAATTCTTCAGCTGTGTTTATGGCAAGCTCCAGTAAATCATAGTCTTGCCTCAGGCCTTGTTGATCTTTTTCTGGCATATCTACAGGGGTTTCCTCATTTGCTTCTAATCTTTCCATTCTTCCCGTCATGACTTCTAAGATGTTTTGCGATCTATCTACAAAATATGAAGAGGTTTCCAAAATCTCTTCCAGCCGATTGTCTACCTGCAAGATCTTGCACCTTTCTTCCTATATGGCTACTTGCAGCTGGTGCATCTTGCTCCTTTGTGCTAGAACATACTCCTTGAAAGGCTGAAGGTTGACTTGTTTTTCCCTGGCCTCTCCTAGATCTGATGTTAATGAGGTGACATGTTCTTTAAGCTCTGCAGTCTGCCCCTAAGATTGCCTCTCAGATTCCTCCAAGGTAGCTTTCTGTAGCTCCAAATCCTCTATTTTACCTACCAGCTGCTCCTTTTCTGTGTGAAGACTTTCACATACCGTCTTCAACTCATCCTTTTCTGTCTGTAACCCTTGACATTCCTACTGCAATTTCTCCAGACTTCCTTGGGCAGCCTCCAGAGATCTCTTCTCTACCTAGAGGAACTGGAGCTCAGCTTTTGAAAACTTTATTTCATGTTGCATGTCTTCAAACTTTCTTTTCAATATACTACTTTCCTCTCTCTCTCTTCTCAGGGTATCCTTTAGCTGGGCAGCAGACTTCTTTGACTGTTCAATATCAGTCATTATCCGATCTACATTGTCCTTAGAAGCATGGATCAATGCTGCTCTAGCTCTGATGGTGAATCTTGGATCCTTGTCTGTCCCATACACCACTGTTGTGTCATTTATCATTTTACCCGACTGCCCCCCAGTCTCAACCTTCCTCTCGGTCCTCTTCATGATTCTTTTTCTTTCCTTGTCATAAAAAATAGTGTTGAAATCCGGCACCTCTTCCCCTTTCTTCTGCTCAAAAGGGATTAGTATTAGGGTAGGGACAACAGCCTATCCTATTGTGCTGCTAGCAGCTTCCTTAGGATCTTGAACATCAGGATCACCCAGGTCCTGAGCCTCAATGTCTATAGGATCGAAAGCTTGTTGCTCTGTCAGTTTTAAACTTTCTGCTTCTTTCTTCCTAAGTTCCTCATCCATTTTCCTTTTCCTTCCCTCTTCTTCAATCCTGGTAGCTTCTTCTGCCTTTCTAACTGCTTCCTGTTCATCTCTTCTCTTTTCTTCCTCCTCACCTTTAATCCATCTTTCGGCTTCCTATGCTAGCCTCCTAGCATCTTCATCCCTTTTTCTAGCTTCCTCTTCCTCCACTTTTTTCTGCTCATCTTGTCCTTTCCTGCCTTTAGTGGTGATTTTCTTTTTGAATCTTCTCCTTAAGGCAATTATGTTTTCTGCACTGCGGAAAATGGACTCATCTTTATCCCAGTGACTAGTGTTCTCAAAATGTACATTTGCCTCCTTGCAGTGCTCTACCACTTTATTCCGGGAATCATTCCTGTGGAAATTTATTTCCCCAAAATGGAATTTCCCCAATTCTTCCACAAATTCATCGGCTTTCTTGACTCTTGTGAACTTATAGTTCCCTAACTTGAATGGTAAGGGAGGGTAAGTCGCCTTCTTATGTTCAAATAGAAAACTCCCTATGCCATCTAAGAAGACTTTCCTAACTGCCTCTTTGTGTACCACATAGTTAGTGGCATATTTTGGAAGTAGTGAGGGTGCTCTAGAGCATCCATACATTCTGAAAAAAAATCCATCCTCCGTTAAGTAGTAATATACATATTCTTCAATAACGTGCAATGCTTCCTCCGACATGCAGCTGCACTCTTTTAAGAAGATAAATGTATATAATGGAATGATGAAGTGTTCACAAACTTCTCTATAGTGACTGTGGTACCTATGTGCCCATAGTGGCTTGTAATCTTAGTAGACTAGTGTTCTCTCTCGATCCCAGATACACCTCAGGTTTGGGAAAGGTTGATTGCATAGTATGAAATCAATTAGTATAGAGCTCATGTAGAACTCTGATTTCTTCTGAGACACCCCTCCTAATACTGAAGCAATAGAACCCGAGAGGCTATTGGATACAATGTTCACCCAGTTGAAAACGGTACCTTGGGTTGCAACATAGAAGATGATAGGCACCCACCGCAACTTAAAGCTTTTACCATGGGCCCTCCCAAAAATCCTGTTCAACATGAGGGCAATGAACTTATAAGGGGTCCTTAAAGTGGCCATATCATATTCCCCTGATGGCCTAGTCCTGAAGCTCTTGCCAGGCACCAGCATTCTTTTCAGTGTCTCGACTAGGTCCAGATTAATTGTCTTTAGCCAGTCTTCAGTCAAGTACACCTGTGCTTCCGGAAAGTGGTAGGCTAGTGATACGTAACCAGGGCTATAAGAAGCATAACCCTATTTGTCAACGTTTTCCAAAATCATAGTCATTACATCTGCCCTAGGAAGAATCCATCCAATCACCTATGAGCACTGGAAAAGCTCAGGTCTGGTAGCAACTATCATCAAAGCAGATCTCTCTATATTTGCATATATATTTTCCTCGTCAAAACCTGTGTCAGGTACCTCCCGGTGTGTTATTAGTCTGTAAAATTCCCCCCATTTACATTCAGGCAACACACCCACTATGCATCTGGTGTCTTCGTAGGTGTATTCAACCTTGGTGATAATTTCAACATCGGGTTCCTCCTCTACTGTAGGAGTCTTCTTCTTCTGTCGTTTAGATATCTCGAGTTTGGAAGGATTTCCCTGTCATATGCCCGTCTGCACCGGTTTCCCCAACGGTCGAGTGTGGGTTGTAAACTCATAACGGCCGCGAATCTAATCATCAAGAAAAACAAAAACCCCCCACCGGGAAGCCATATCATCTACATAGATTATATATATGTGTTGAAAATGGGAACTAGGTATCCACTAACCGCAGAGGCGGGGAATTAAACAAGGGCGAAAAACTGAGTTTGACCATTTGAATGGAAAAGGTAGAATTGGAATCAAGGCCTACCTGGCAATGCGCTGTGCGATTGGTGGAGAAAAATCCTCAAACCTCCATGGCGGAGCCACCTAGGAACGAGGTACCAACAACAAGTACGATGGTCTGCTCGAAATGATAACGACGGCACGGGCAATTCGCAAAACAACAATAAAAAATAATAAACCCCAACCCCAATATATAAGCCCCGGTTAACAAATAATTGGCAGGAAAAATAAACCGTTCGAGCGGCAAAACAATTACGGGATCAGCAATCCTGTCAGTAGCATCTCCGCAACGGCAGATGATGAAACGGCTATGAGACCCACAGTGGCATCGGCAAGAGAAACAAACAAAACCTCACATCGGAGTTCATAAGACTAAGGACTCGGACCAATAGTTGGTTTAAGAGCCACAACGGCAGAAACCATAAAGGCACCAAGTTCTGCGGACCAATCAAAATCGGGGGTAAAAATAAACATGACTTCGGTGAAAAATATCGGTTAAGCGGAAAACAAAATCAAACTACATCGAAAGGATAGTGCTTTCCAGAGCCACAACGATGAAAGTTGAAAGCCTAAGGATCTGCGAATCAAAACAGGGGGGATCGGAAGAGAATAATACAACCATCGAGGAACTTCGCAATACATCATCCGCAACAGCGGAAAACGTAGAGACAAAACGTTCTGACGGGATCTTAATATAGCTGCCGATAAAGAAAAATAAATAAAGCGTGTCAGGGACCAATGACCTTTGGATCGGACCTGATTTCTTGTTATTTCTTCGCAACGGTAGGCACACAGTTAACTGCGTTTCCATTTCATAGTCTCAAATGCTTCCGACGGCAGGGAAAAAAATCCATGCAAGTCATAAAACAACACTGGCATAAAAGTATTTCTTGAGCAAACATCAAACAAAACCAAGGAGCTAAGCAAAAAAAACGAAATAAAAGGAGGGTCCCAAAAAATTTTGAATTTTGGGAAAATGTTGCAGCTGCAACAGCCCAGTAATGAAGTGGTTTCTACCATGTTTGACTTTAGATAATTGTAATCACATGGATAGAATCGTACTTTGTAGAAGACAAGACGAAGACCTTGGGTATTTGTTTAAAGCGATCATTGCTTTTCCCTAGGTTGCGATGGATTTTTGTATATATAGCATGGATCCACATTTGTATGGTCGTGGCTATGCTCAAATTTTCGTTTGTATGAAATATATCTACGTTGTATGTTTGGTAGCTATGTCCAAGTTTGAGTCCTCTATCACATGGATCTACGATGTATTCTAGTAGCCATGCTTGTTTATTCCTCCCATGGATCTGCCTTGTATTGGTCTGTAGCCATGAGTTGGTTACTTGTGTTTATGAGTCAAAAATATTGATGTACTACAAATGCCTACTTGATGACATGCTTCGATCTAGCTGACATTTTCACCTCGAAGTGACAACTTGTTCTCTCAAAGCTCTCATTTATCGTATCCCTCTAAGACTCACGCTTTGGGGGGCATTCTCTTATACCCAAATCCTGTCACCACCATGTGATAAGACCTTTGACTTACATGTTTTCCCTTAATCCCAGCGCTTAGAGTGGAAACCTACTCTGTTTGTCAATTCTACATGAAAAAACTCAGCACCACGCTTTCCCTGTGGACCATGAGCGGTACCTTGCTCACACCATCTACATCCTGTTTTCCAGAAGCGATGCCACCACCTCTGGCCTTTAGTCCATAAGCATTTCTCATCTAAACCGCTCTGTCATAAGAGAAGAAAAGCGGTACCCTACGTAAAATGGGAAAAAGAGAAGTTTCTCGAGGTTTCTAGATCATGAGCCTCGTGTCCTCCCTTATCCCTATCATTGTGAGTGAGTTGATCTCGAGATCCCCCATCATAGGATCTTAAAGGCCACCTCATCCACAAATATCTCAACCATTCCTATCCATTGAGCCTTATAAATACAAGCTCATGTCCATGGTTGAGGGGGAGAACTATAGAGGTATTGTTATGTTGTTGGATTGACCACTTAGCCTAAGCCATTGGAGAGCATAGAGAGCAAAGTTAGAGCTTATGGAGATGAATTGTTTGTCTCATGGAGATGCTTGTCGACACTAAGGCTTGATTGGTTGTAAACTTCTCCATACATCTTTAATGCAAAGCTGATTTCCGTCCCACATTAATGTTGTTTTGATTTCAAATGTACATGTTGTTAGATTCCTTAGTCACTAACATGGATAAGTAGATGATTTTATGGTAGCTTTGATGTGTTTGCATGTTTGATCTGTTTGCAGGTACACAGGTTCACTATCGAAGCAGCATTCTAGGTGTTTACGACATCCAGGGAAGGTCTTCATCCTTTGTCGTTCACTCATTTGTTCTAGATCTGAACCATTCAGACCAGAGGAACAGCTTCTGTCCGCAGAAGGTGAAATATTCCTGGTTACAACAATCCATTAGCATGTGCATCAAAATATGAATCTAGTGTAAACTTTAGAGAAAAAATTGGTGAATGCTTGAAATTAAAGAACCACAGCATAAGCATATGAATTTTGATTCAATATACACTTATTCAAGCATGAAAATATAACAAAATGGAAAAGATAAATAGGAAACACATTCACATAAAGGAAATATACTACAAACTATAAAATGAATAACACAAGAATATCTTTGATCCGGAAACAAGATCTTTGCTACTCTACGACGTTAACATGAATTGCATAAAGAGCATGAACGAAGCTCACAAATCCATAAGCAGAGAACCAAACAGTATAGACAACATTCACATAAAAACAACAAGTTGATAACGGAGTTCGTCCAGGATGGACTACGTCTCCGGGCCTGCTTCTCAATAGGAGGGCCGATCTATAATCTCAGCATAAGGCAAAATACATGTCAATGATACAATGATACCTTGGCGACAATGTTCAGGAAGAGAAC
>LPNX011140556.1:226766-279772 GCA_001517045.1 Pseudotsuga menziesii | reverse complement strand
TCATGCCATGTCAGCATGACACATCATCATGCCATGTCAGCATGCCATGTCATCATGCCACATCAGCATGCCATGTAGCATGCCATGTCATCATGCCACATGTCACCTCGTGATTGGTCCGTGCTGTATGGATACCATGTGTCATCCTTTGAGTGGTGCCACATCATCATGTTTGTACAGTACGGATTCCACGTGTCACCTTGTCAGTGGTGCCACGTGGCACCTCTTTTTGCCAAATTTGCATGTTGACCTTATAGAACAGAACGCGATAACTTTCTCATACGGAGTCCGTTTGAGGTGAAAAGAACGCCGTTGGAATCGTCTCGACGAGCCCTTCTATCTAGTGCTAGTTTTGCTGAGATTGGAAGACTTCAAAATTTTTCCTTCTTGGATCCTCCTGGATCAATCTTATAGAAAACCTGCTTGGCTCTACAATATTTTTATTAACCTTGAATCTCTTTCTTACAAAATTTGTTCTTTCTCAAGGGTGTCAACCCTCATTACATTTCAAAATGGTGCTTAAATACATCAAAACTTCTCCTTGAGCTGCTAACTACCTACATGCTAAAAATAGGAATTTATAACTACCTTATTACATTTGTCACTTGACTCCTAACAAACTAATCCTTAAAAATCTATTACATTATTCAAAACAAAACTTGTCTTCAAATTGGCTCGGACCTTGCAATGAACTCTTCACTAATGTATTTTATATTTTGTCCTATCGAATTTTTCTATTGTTTTCCATTGGTCTATAGATGGAAGCTCTAGATTTTCCATTTCCTACACTAACACTCTTAAATCCACATGATCTACATATGAAATAGGTGGAAACTGAGTACAAATTGTCTTGAATATATTAATTAACTCAAAATCCACTGCTAGCTTGTCAATTATAATTTTTCCTAAAAAAGATTGGGTCATGTCTTCAAATTTTCTGTGATCCAATCTGGATCTAACCAATAATGTTTGGTACTCTGACTGAGACAAAAAATTTACATCTTCTCCCCAAAAGGAAGGCAAACCTTTCTGAAAAAGAGACACAAATTAGCCTTTAAAAATCTTTATCCAATGTTTCATTATATCAATCCTGGCTTGAACTGTCTCAATATGCTAATGTTTTCCTACCACCTTTCTAGCCCAAGTGATCACTATAATCATATCCTTAATGCCCATTTTCCTTAAATCTTCTTCAAACGGAGTATTTAAGAAATTTATTGTGTTTTTTGCTATGTCCACTAGCTTTTAATTCAAGGCTTCCTTTACAGCTATACAAATTTGTTTAGTTGCATTTATTCCATCTCTTTCTCCTGAATATAGTTTAAATATGGATTGATTTTAACAGCTTCCAAAATCATCATATCCCAGATGAGATGTATGGCTCCCTACATTGGTAACTGTCTAGATAGCTGCTTTACCAACTTCTCATTCTTATCCAACAAATCTTTATTTTTGTTTTCCAATGCTTTCCTCTCTTCTTCCTTCTTCATGACTACATCAACCAAATTCTAATTTTAACATTTTAAACCAATTATTTCTATGTCTCTTAAACTCACCTATGGCATGGCCTATACAATACATTCAATATTTGTTTCTGCAATAGGTTGTGCTATTTGTACTTCTTATTTATTGTTTTTGTCTTCTTTCTCCTTTCCCAAATCAACTGATTTTCATTCAGAACTTCTATCTTTGCAATTAAGAAACCTCTTTATTTTTCCCATTGATTTTTCTCTTCAGTAAGCTTCAATAGCTTTTCCTTACTTTCATTAAGCTCCTGGGTTAGAAATTCTTTCTCTTTTTCTAATTATGTTAATTCATAAGCCTAAATTAACTGGGCTGCAGGGATCTTCAACTTATTATTTAACAACTAGATAGTGTATTCTTTCTTAGCCAGAATCTTTTGTGTCACCTTTCCTTTATTTTCTTCACCATCTATGGTCATCAAATCTCCCTAAAGCTTCTTTATTTGTTGTTGGTGCACTTTTTTTCCACCTTCTCCTGTCTCAGTTGATTTTCTATTTTGGACATTGTGGATTGCAGCTTGGATACTTTTAGAGTAGCCTTCATCAAGTCACTATAAATGAATTCACCAGTTTGTTTATGCAAGTGATTCATATCAGGCACTATTATGGCTTTCAAGTTCAACGCCATTTTAGCTATTATGTTCCTGGTAGCAACTGCTAAATTTAAATTATTTATGGTATGATCTTTAATAGTGACCAATGAAACCTCTTTGCTTGATATATTCCTGACTTCTTAGTATAATTTCAAGGATTATTTTGAAGAGATATCCTTGTCTTTCTTATACTTGTCATACAAGTCAGTTTTGGACCTAAATTTATCACTTGATGCTTCTTGTACCTCTAAAAACTCATATTCTTGTATTTGAAAGGATGGACCTCTGACCATTTCTTTCTTTTTCTTAATTTCATCTTCAACTACCTCTACGAATTCTCTTTCAGATTCAATCCTTTGTCTTTTCGATGTTTCTGAATTTTATTCTTCTTCTATCTCCATGGCCTCTGAATGAGTTATTTTACCTGTCATTCTACTTTGCTTGGGGTGGGAACTATTACTGTTGTTGATTTCATTATAGCCAATGGATTTTCCTATAAATCTTATCCATCCTTCATTTGTGTTTGAGACTCCATCCAATTAGTTTTTTCAGCCAATCCTTCCACTACTTGATGCTCAAATTCCTTATCCGTGTTCAGTTGACTCCTTTGTGAAATAATATGGTGTGGGTCATAATTGATTGAGGCAGCTTTGTTAAAATTCATCTCTTGTGGAAAACCTTCAATTACACTGAAGTGCAAATTTTTTTATCTATAATGAATGGCCCAACTACCCATGGAAACTTAATCTTAGAAGCCTTCTTAAAACTGATAAAATGCTCATTCTCCACAATTAGCTTTTGCCTTGTAAATTCCAAGGAAAAAATTCTAGGGGTCAGGAATGCTAGTAAGATATATGGTTCATGGGAAAAACCATACAACTTGATTATAGTATGCTCTTCTAACATAAACCAGTCCCCTATCCTTCTATCAGGAGAAAAATGCAAAGCCTCCTGCATCTCTAGAAACAATCTAGGAAATTTATTCTAAAAGAATACTTTATACACTCCTACCATCAAGAGGTTCATATAGTTGAAAAAATTATTACCGATTTCTGCAGTAAGTACCTTATCTGGAAGTTACATGTTTTCCTCATTGAAAAATAGAAACATTCTCACCAGGTATGCCTATAACCTGAAATGTCTAGTAGTGTGGAAATTCACTAGCTAAGAATGGATGATCACAACTAGGAATTCATCATATTTAAGACATGGGGATTGATGGGACTGTGACTCTATCTGACTCATACTTAGTTTGAACAACATAATCATTAACAGATCAGGGACAAATCTTTTTGTATCTAAACCTAAAAATTGACTCATCATTGAAATGACTAGTTTGGACTTTTCATTGAACAAGTTGATATCCGAGGGAAAAGGATGGTTTGCAAGGGATACATCAGTCCTAAAGAATTTAGAGGAAAAAGGTTGATTTTCTTTAATGGTAGCATGCCTAAATAATTTAATTAGGTCTTCTTCCACAAACTCTTCTCGACTCGGGGTGAATGAGGGAGGGATTGTAAGAGGATCTCGGACAACAAGGGCATTTACAGCGCAAAGTATTTTGGTCTTAACAGCATCCATTATTACTCTCTCGAAGGAAGAGTAATTTGATGCACACCAGTCGATAAAATATGGGAAATTCAGGGTTTGGTTAGGGCGTAAATGGTAGAAATGGTACTGGAAGACACCATGCGGGTCAGTTCCTTGGACTTTGAAGGCTTCTAGCTTGGTTTTCAGCTAGTGAACTAGGCCAAAGGATAAAATAGTGTAAAAAATGTCGCCATCTCTATTTTCAAAAACCTCCTCCAATTTTTGAAACTCTAAGTCTTGTGTCTCAACTTCACCTCCACTATCCATTTTCAAATATTACTAAGCAGATGAAAATGTGGCCTACCTGGAAGATTGACAGCTAAAAAGATAGTTGTTTGACTTGGCTTCGTCCATGTAGATATTTTTTCTTCTTCCAATGCACAAGATGACAAATAACATTTAAACACGTGTTCCACCCTTTTATAATATTCTCGAAATGGTGGTTTCAGAATCAAGAGAAGAGGTTTTCTCCTACCATTTTCTTCTAGCAAAACTCTCCTCCGTTTTCCACATGGAAGGTGGTATTTTTTCCAGTGGGGGAATTTTTTTTTAACCTTCGTGCATGTCCTAAGAGAAGAGCTCCTTCTATCCATATATCTAATCCATCTTCCACCTAAATCGTTGATCTTAATTTCCCTTTCAATTTAACTTTTTTCATTTCGTTGCATAATACCCTACTTATCTATCGTGCATTTTCCCCTAGTGGATCATCTATCCATCGTGGATTTACTTGATATTCATCACACACCATTGATTTCATTCATTTGTTAACCATCACCTTTAGTTTTTGTTGTCCACTGATTTTTAATTTAGTGTGCAACTTCCTTTGGTGGATCACCTAATATCCATCAATCTCATCCACATGTTATCCTCATTGTCGATCAAAGTTGGTCTTTAATCATTCCGCTAATCTTCAATTTATCATTGTACACACAAGTTCTCCTAGAGGATCCCATCTTCGTCGTTGATCGTATGCATATTTCATCCTCGCTGTTGGTTTAGGTTACCTTTTAAGCTTTCCGCCAATTTTTAATCCGCCTTTTACCATGCATCTTCTCATAGTGGATTTCATATCCACCATCGATCTCATTTGTTCTTTTCCCTCCGTTGTAGATCTAAATAGCTGTTAAGCCTTTCCGCCGATCACCAATTTTACTTTTTCTTTGCAACTTTGGATAGCGGTTCTATTTCTCACCGTAGATTGTTTTCGCCCAAAGACCTTGATTGTCGAAGTTTTAAAACATCTACCACAATCGCCTTTCATTCCCTTAGTCCACATTGTATCATCCACAGTCATATTAGCAAGGTTTCAAAATATTTAGTCCTTCATTTGAACTTACTCCTTCTTTCACCTGCAAGCTAAATTGGTGCTAACAATTGGTATAAATTGTAATGGAACTGTACTTCTATAAATATTAACTAAAATGTGTGCCTCAATGACAATTTTGAAAAACAAACATTATACATCGAGTGAACCAAAGGAAATGAGGTTATCTCTCTTTAAAAATATCTAACATGTTGATTCATAGTTAATTTGTTAAATTGGTAATCCCTTCCTACTATAACTAATGACATGATTATAACATTTAGTACATAATACTTAATTACTATTTGAGCACATCCATTGGCTTCTTGACCAATTAGGATACAATTCATGGCAACCTCATTGTTGGAATAGATACTTAATAGGAACAAAAAAACATAATTAGTTATTGAGTGTAAATTTTTCAACAATCCACCAATCTTGCATAGGTTTGGTCAATCTCATTGTAAAATAATGCATAGTTTTTCTTTGTTTCACACAAAAGTATGTTAATTATTTTGCTTGAGATACAAATTTATATTATGCTCAGTGAAATTTTCTAACTTTTGTATTCTTGAGTAAATTTAGATATGAGCCTACACAAAATGAACCTTGTTAACATCACACAACCTAATATTTAATATTACAGCAGAGAGTGTTGTGATTAATTAATTCAATTTATGCATTATCAAATCCTTTCTTGTCTAATCATTCCTTCTTTCCCAATTCTATGAATCTTTATCTATCACACTATTTCACTTTCTTCTTCTTGTGTCTAGCCACATTCACATCAATGTGATTATACTTTAAATGTCAAATATTTTGAGAATGTCTCATAATTATATTTCCCTCTACCTCATCCCAAACTAAAAACATATGAGACATATCATTTGCAGTTATAGTGCTTGGAGAAAAATTATTGATGTATGGGCAGGATTCTTAAGAAAGCTATGGAAAAAGCAACATAAGTCTTGTTATCGTCAAATCTATGCATTCGGGATTATGATCTAACATCCACTTTGTCATGTAGTTTTGCATGGATTGAAAGTCAAAGTGAATAATCAATATCCTTAATAAGAATAACATACTAAGTGATCTTGAATAGTAACTTTCTTTTTTGTATGGATTTTCAGAAGTTAAAAATCATAGACTTAACCCGAAAATAAGCAATGGGTAAAATCATACTAGATTCATATGTTCCTAGATCCCTATAAAGTGAGCTATTTTCATGGATATTATCATGTTTTGATTGAATTATCGCCCTTCAACAAAGGCTTCAAAGTCTACTACATATTATTTTCTAATAATATCTACATCAAACATGACTCCATCGTTAAGCATGATTGTATACACTCAAGATACGAATCCAAGATGCAATGCTCATACATAATATGAATATACATAATAAATCCTCTCTTATATAAGTATCCACAAAAATATATAATTCTAACATTGTGTCTAACACTTTGAAATTCCTTTAAATAAAACAAATCATAATTCAATGTTTATAAACTTTTTAATTTTTAATATATATACAATTATAAATTATAAAGTGTATGCATGATTTGATTTTCTCATAATCAAAATTTTTAAGTGTTTGAAAATTTTGGAAGATAAAATTTATGAAGGATAATAAATATTATAGAATTTCAAAAGAAAATATTACATTTTCAACAACTTATTAACGTCTTTTACTTCCAAATCTTGGTTATTAAATAAGTATTCTACTTTCCATAGTATATAAGGGTAGATGTGAATCATAAGAAAGATTTTGGATTTGGATCCCATTACTTAGTTTTGGCATCTAAAGACTAAAATCATTTATATTCTCATGGGATCCCATTCATTCCCTTCCATAACATTAAATCCATTGCGTAACTCATAACAAGATAATTCTACCACAATACTAGTGTATGCATAATTTAAGTGTCACTTAATGGAGAAGCTTCGACGCCTTGTCTTTTTTAAATAACTACATTTGAATCCATGTGTTCAAGTCCCACACTTTCCATAATGTTGTTTATTTGGTTATCTGTGCCTTAGGTCTTGCCTCTATCAAACATCAAAACAAATAATCATGTTAATATGGGTGTTAGAACTCAAAATATACCCTTAGTTGTGAGAGGATAATCCCAAGGTAACCACAAAACCAAGCTTTAGGAGGAAAGTTGGCTTCTTTCCTACCAAAGAGGGATCTCTCAATAGATAAACACAAGACGAAATATATTTAACAACAAACAAGTTTTAATGATAATAATGGCTAAAACAAGTGATCATTGGGCATGGAGTCTAATATGGAAAATAAAGAATGACAGTTCTTTGCAATGGAATTCGTAATAGAGGCAGGAAATTCACTCTTTTACATTCAAATTGTTGGTTGTCTAGTGATGAGGAAGAATAAGAAACAATCCATTAACATGGGAATCAAAAGATGAATCCAGTGTCAACTTTAGAGGAAAAAGTGGTGAATTCTTGAAATCAAAGAACAAGAGCATAAGCATATGAATTCTGATTCAATATACACATATTCAAGCTTGAAAAGATAACAAAATGGAAAAGATAAATATGAAACACATTCACATAAAGTAAATATAGTACAAACTGTAAAATTAATAACACATGAATCTCTGGTAGAAAACCTGTTTGTCTCTGTAATATTTTTTTAATTTTGAAGCTCTTTCTTACAAAATAAGTTCTTGCTCGCGAGTTTCAACCCACATTAAATTTCAAAATGGTGCTTAAATACATCAAAACGGCTCCTTAAGCTGCTCACTACCTACATGCCAAAAATAGGCATTTATAACTACCTTATTACATATGTCACTTGACTCCTAACAAACTAATCCTTAAAAATCTATTACATTATTCAAAACAAAACTTGTCTTCAAATTGGCTCAGGCCTTACAATGAACTCTTCATTGGTTTAGTTTATATTTTGTCCTGCCAATTTTTTCTATTGTTTTCCATTGGTCTACAGATGGCAGCTCCAAATTTTCCATTTCCTTCACTAACACTCTTAATTTCACATTATCTACATATGAGATAGGTGGCAGCTGAGTACAAATTGTCTTGAATGTATTAATCAACTCAAAATCCATTGCTAGTTTGCCAATTATAATTTTTCCTGACAAAGATTGGGTCATGTCTTCAAATTTTCTGTGATCCAATCTGGATATGACCAATAATGTCTAGTACTCTATCTAGGACAAAAGTTTTCCATCTTCTCCCCAAAAGGAAGGAAAACCTTTCTGAAAAAGAGACACAAATAAGACTTTAAAAATCTTTATCTGATGTTGCATTATATCAATCTTGGCTTGAACGGTCTCAATATGTTAATGTTTTCCTACCACCTTTCTAACCCAAGTGATCACTATAATCCTATCCTTAATGCCCATTGTCCTTAAATCTTCTTCAAACAGAGTATTTAAGAAAAGAAAAAAAAATTTTGGTTGTGTCCACTGGATTTTAATTCAAGGCTTCCTTTACAGTTGTACAACTTTGTTTAGCTACATTTATTACCTTCTCTTTCTCCTGAATATAATTTAAATATGGCTTGATTTTAATAGCTTATGAAATTATCATATCCCAGATGAGATGTTTGGCTCCCTGCATTGGTAATTGTCCATATAGTTTCTTTACCAACTTCTCATTCTTATCCAACAACTCTTTATTTTTATTTTCCAATGCTTTCCTCTCTTCTTCCTTCTTCATGACTGCATCAACCACATTCTGATTTTGAATTTTTAAACCAATTATTTATACACCTCTTAAACTCACCTGTGACATGGTCTATACAATAGATTCAGTATTTGTTTCTGCAGTGGGTTGTTCTATTTGTACTTCTTGTTTCTTTTTTTTTGGCTTCTTTCTCCTTTTCCAAAATCAACTGATTTTCATTCATAACATCTATCTTTTCAATTAAGAAACCTCTTTATTTTTCCCATTGATTTATCTTCGGTAAGCTTCAATAGTTTTTCCTTACTGTCATTCATCTCTTGGGTTAGCAATTCTTTCTCTTTTCCTAATTATGTTAATTCAAAATCCTGAATTAACTAGGTTGCAGGGATCTTCAACTTCTTCTTTAACAACTAGATGGTGTTTTCTTTCTCATCCAGAATCTTTTGTGTCACCTTTCCTTTATTTGTTTCACCATCTATGGTTAGCGAATATCCCTGAAGCTTCTTTATTTGTTGTTGGTGCACTTTGTTTTCCACCTCCTGTTTCAGTTGATTTTCTATTTTGGACAATGTGGATTGCAGCTTGGATACATTAGAGTAGCTTTCATCATGTCACTATAAATGAATTCCCTTGTCTGTTTATGCAAGTGAATCATAACAGGCACTGGGATGGACTTCAACTTCAACCTCATCTCAACTATTATGTCCCTAGTAGCAACTGCTAAATTTAAATGATTTCTGGTATGATCTTTAAAAGTGACCAATAAAACCTTTGTGCTTGATATATTCCTGACTTCTGAGTATAGTTTCAAGGATTCTTTTGAAGAGATATTATTTTCTTTCTTATACTTGTCATACAAGTCACTTTTAGATCTGAATTTATCACTTGATGCTTCTTCTACCTCTGAAAACTCATATTGTTGTATTTCAAAGGCTGGACCTCTTACCTTTTCTTTCTTTTTCTTAATTTAAGCTTTAGCTACCTCTACCAATTCTCCTTCAGATTAGATCCTTTGTCTTTTAGATGTTTCTTAATTTTCTTCTTCTTATTTCTCCATGGCCTTTGAATGAGTTCTTTTACCTGTCATTTCTACTTTCCTTAGGGTGGGAGTTATTACTGATTTTGATTTCATTATAGCAAATGGATTTTCCTGTAAAGCCTATGCATCCTTCATTTGTGTTTGATACTCCATCCAATTAGCTTTTGCATCTAATACTTCCACTACCTGATGATCAAATGCCTTGTTCTTGTTCAACTGGCTCCTATGTGAAATAATATGATGTGGATCATAATTGATTGAGGTAGATTTCTTCAAATTCATCTCTTGTAGCAAACCTTCAACTACTGGAAGTGCAACTTTATTCTTTATAATGAATGGCCCAACTACCCATAGAAACTTAATTTCATAAGCCTTCTTAAAAATGATAAAATGTTCATTCTCCAAAATTACCTTCTACCTTATAAATTCCAAGTAAAAAATTATAGGGGTCAGAAATGCTGGCAAGATCTATGGTTCATGGGAAAAACCATACACCCTAATTATAGTATGCTCTTCTAATAGAAACCAGTCCCCTGTCCATCTATCAAGAGAAAACTACAAATCCTTTTGCATCTCTTGCAACATTCTAGGACATTTATTCTGAAAGAATACTTTATACACTTATGCCATCAAAAGGTTCATATAGTTAAAAAAATATTATTTATTTTTGCAGTAAGTACCATATCTGGAAGTTGCATGTTTTCCTCATTGAAAAATAGAAACATTCTCACCAGGTATGACTAGAACCTGAAATATCTAGTAGTGTGGAAATTCACTAGCTAAGAATGGATGATCGCATCTTGGAATTCATCATATTTAAGGCATAGGGATTGATGGTATTGTGACTCTGACTGAATCATACTTATTTTGAACGACAGACTCATTAACAGCTCAAGGACAAATCTATCTGTATCTAAACCTAAAAATTGACTCAACATTGAAATGACTAGTTTGGACTCTTCATTGAACAAGTTGTTTTCCAAGGGAAAAGGCAGGTTTGCAAGGGATACATCAATCCTAAAGAATTTAGAGAAAAATGTTGCTTTTTTCACTGGTAGCATGCCTAAATAATTGAATTAGGTCTTCTTCCACAAACTGTTCTCGGCTCAGGGTGAATGAGGGCGATACTACAAGAAAATCTCGAACAACAAGGGCATTTAGAGGGAAAGGGATTTTGGTCTTGGCAGCGTCCATTATTACTCTCTAAGAGGAAGAGTAATTTGACGCACACCAGTCGATAAAATCTGGGAAATTCTGGGTTTGTTCAAGGCAGAAATGGTAGAAATGGGACTGGAAGACACCATGCAGGTCGATGCCTTGGTCTTTGAAGCCTTCTAACTTGGTTTTCAACTGGTGGACTGGGCCAAAGGACATAATAGTGTCAAAATTTTTGACATCTCTATCTTCAAAAACCTCCTCCAGTTTTTGAAACTCTAAGGCTTGTGTCTCAACTTCACCTCCACTATCCATTTTCAAATATTACTAAGCGGGTGAAAATGTGGCCGACCTAGAAGATTGATGACTGGAAAGATAGTTTTCTGACTTGGCTTCATCCACACACAGATGCTTTCTTCTTCCAATGTACAAGATGACAAATAACCCTTAAACATGTGTTCCTCCCTTTTATAATATTCTTGAAATGGTGGTTTTGGAATCAAGAGAAGTGGTTTTCTCCTACCATTTTCTTCTAGCAAAACTCTCCTCTGTTTTCCACGTGGAAGGTGGTTTTTTTTCGATGGTGGAATGCTTGTTTAACCCCTGTGCATGCCCCGAGAGCAGAGATCCTTCTAACCATATATCTAATCCATCTTCCACCTAGACCATTGATCTTAATTTCCCTTTAAATTTAACTTTTTACATTCCGTTGCATAATAACATGCATATCTATCATGGATTTTCCCTTAGTGGATCATCTATCCTCTATGTATTTACTTGATCTTCATCACACACCGTTGATTCCATTCATCTTTTAACCATCACCTTTATTTTTCGTTGTCCACTGATTTTTAATTTAGTGTGTGGCTTCCTTTGGTCAATCACCTAATAGTCGTCGATCTCATCCGCCTGTTATTCTCACCGTCAATCAAAGATGGTATTTAATCATTTCGATAATCTTCAATTTATCATTGACCATGCAATTTCTCCTAGCGGATCCCATCTTCGTCATTGATCTTATGCATCTTTCATCCTCACTGTTGGTTTAGGTTACCTTTTAAGATTTCCACCAATTTCTAATATGTCTTTTACCATGCATCTTCTCACTATGGATTTCATATCCGTCGTCGATCTCATTTTCTCTTTTTCCTCCACTATAGATATAAAGATTCTGTTAAGCCTTTCCGTCGCTCACCAATTTTACTTTTGCTTCGCAACTTTTGATAGTGGATCAATTTCTCACCGTAGATATTTTTCACCCAAATATATTAACCGTCGAAGTTTTAAAACATTTACCACAAGCGCCTTTAATTCATTTAGTCTCCATTGTATCACCCACGGTCATATTAGCAAGGTTTCAAAATCTTTAGTCTTTCATTTGAACTTACTCCTTCTTTCACCTGCAAGCTAAATTGGTGCTAACAATGGGTATAAATTGTAATGGAACTGTAAAATTCTATAAATATTAACTAAAATGTGTGGCTCAATAACAATTTTGAAAAAAAAACATTAGACATCGAGTGAACCCAAGGAAATGAGGTTTTCTCTATTTCTTCATGTTCACAAATTCTATATCTCTTTAAAAATATCTAACATGTTGATTCATAGTTAAGTTGTTATATTGGTAATGTCTTCCTACTATAACTAATGACATGGTTATAGCATTTAGTATATAATATTTAATTATTATTTGAGTACATCCATTGGTTTCTTATGGCATCCTCATTATTGGAATAGATACTTAATAGGAATAAAAGACATAATTAGTTATTGAGTGTAAATGTTTCAACAATCCACCAATCTTGCATAGGCTTGGTCAAGCTCTTGTAAAATAATGCATAGCTTTTTTTTGTTTCACACAAAAGTATGTTAATGATTTTGTTTGAGATACAAATTTATATTATGCTTAGTGAATTTTCTAACTTGTGTATTCTTGATTAAATTTAGATATGAACCTACACAAAATGAACCTTGTTCGCATCACACAACCTAATATTTAATATTACAGCAGAGAGTATTGTGATTCACTAATTCAATTTATGCATTATCAAATCCTTTCATCTGTAATCATTCCTCCTTTCCTAATTCTATGAATCTTTATCTATCACACTATTTTGCTTTCTTCTTGTTGTGTCTAGCCACATTCACATCAATGTGATGATACTTTAAATGTCAAATATTTTGAGAATGTCTCGTAATTATATTTCCCTCTGCCTCATCCCAAACTAAAGACATATGAGACGTATCATTTGCACTTATAATGCTTGGAGAAAAATTATTGATGTCTGGGCACGATTCTTAAGAAAGCTATGGAGAAAGCAGCATAAGTCGTGTTATCATCAAATCTATGTATTCGGTATTATGATCTAACATCCAATTTGTCATGTAGTTTTGCATGGATTGAAATTTAAAGTAATAATCAATATTTTTAATAAGAATAACATGTTAAGTGATTTTGATAAGTAACTTTCTTTTTTGTATAGATTTTCAGAAGTTAAAACTCATAGGCTTAATCCAAAAATAAACAATGGGTAAAATCATACTAGATTTATATGTTCCTAGATCTCTATAAAGCAAATGAGCTATTTTCATGGATCTTATCATGTTTTTATCGAATTATCACCGTTAAACAAAAGTTTCAAAGACAGTTCGTTTCTAATAAAATCTACATCAAACATGACTCCATCGTTAAGGTTGATTGTGTACACTCAATATATGAATCCAAGATGCAATGTTCATACATCATATAAATATACATAATATAAATATACATAATAGCTCCTATGTAATATAAGTATTCACAAATATATAATTTTAACATTGTATCTAACACTTTGAAATTCCTTTAAATAAAACAAATCATAATTCAATGTTTACACAATTTTTAATTTTTAATATATATACCATTATAATTATAAAGTAAGATTGTTCCTTTAAATAAAACAAATCATAATTCAATGTTTATAAACTTTAAAATTTTTAATATATATACCATTATAAAATAAGATTGTACTTACTTTTTATTGAAATTACAACTAATTTATTATAAAGTACAATTGTACTTACTTTTTATTGAAATTACAATTTATTTATTTGAATTATAAAATACAATTGTAATTACTTTTTATTGAAATTACAAGATAGTATGTTAATTTTTAATATTGACTTTGAATAAGTTATTAGCAAATGAACTAGAACCGTAAAAGGTATGGATGAAAATATACCCGTTAAGTTGAAATTAAAATAAAACAACTCTTCAAATTTGGTAAGGAGAATGATAATCATTGGTTCTTTCATGTGACTTTGAAAATGAAAAATCAATGATTTCAAATATTTTGTTTGATGGTTATGTTCTTAGAATATTTGGTAATCTTTTATCTGATTAGGTTATCATTAATTAGTTTACGGCAAAGCAATAGCAATAGCAATGATTGTTTTCGCAGGCTTATTATTGTTAATAATTAATAATAAATTTACAGTAGCGAATATTACTCTACCACACACACTTATTAATTTTTGTCATCTAATTACTTAAATGAAAATCAAATTAACTAGCTCACCTATCAAAATATAAATAACTATCACCATAAAAAAAACACAAAGATTTAAAAAATCTGTTATACTCCACATAATTGATACATGTCTCCATCAACTCAATCATCAAATCTTACCGCTGATTTCTATGCCACAAAAACAAACCCAATCATAATTTCTATGCCACAAAACAAACTTATTGAAGCAAATTAAATTGAAATATCTTGGCATACGAGGAAAAAGTAAAATTTGCTTTGCAAAGGCTTCCAAGCACAAAATGTACTTGATTCAAAGTACACATTAGAATTTAGTCAAACTAATGAGTTAAGTTAATCATATTAATAAAAAATTAGTGAATTTTCGAGCTTGTACCCTAGTTTTTGAGTTATTCATATTAATAAACAAATTAGTGAATTTTCGAGTTTTTACCATAGTTTTCAATTTATCCTTTTCACTTATTCTTCCTATAGGATAGGTAGCAGGTACCCATCAACTAGAGATGATGACGGCGACCTTCCGCTTCCCCATCCGAGGGCGTGTGACGGTATGGATTTTACAGCAGTGGATTTTTTTTTTTGTTTTGGGTGGAAAGGAGGACAGGCAATAATTCAAAATAAAAAAATATTATTGATGGAAATGCGACAAACAGTATCTTTGGAATTTTTTTTAAGGGTTGGACCTAGTTTTTATTATATTGATAGGCATTTAAATATTATTTCAGATTTTGAATTTAGATAATTCTAACAATTTTGTATGAATAATGGATTATATATTTTAGTCTTTGTTTAACAATCAACTATCTTCACAAAGGTATGGTTGTGCTAGTGATAATTTGACTCTTTTTATAACAGCTTATTTAGTTGTAGGGAGTTAAATCCTAGGCAATAAACCAATGAGATTATTGCACTGAGTGTGCTTATGTGAGCTCACAAAATAAAAATTTAAAACCAAACAAAAAGTAATTAATTTTTTTTATGTCAACCTATAAAATAAACAATTAAAACTATCATAGATCTATCTTAAATTGGGTACTTATAAAGCACCCAGAGAGATCAAATTTCTCTATATATAATTTTTTCTCAAAGTGTAAAAACTTGAAGTAAAAAAAAGTATAGTTCAAAAAAATGGATTACTCTTTTTTCTAGAAGAAAAATAGCAGTTCCTTGATATTCATGTTCCTTGATATTCATTAGAATCAAAAGTAACGATATACATTTCTATGATAATAGGTATCATATCCAGCCAAAAAACACAAACAGTGCTCAACAGACTGAGCATCCAGAATCAGGCTCCCCGCCAATGAAAATTATACAGCCTCCAAGAAAAGACCATACCACCTTACGGCAAATGCAAAGCACCAGAACTTACTGCTAAAAGCCAAAAACTTCAGCAAATAACACCCTATAACAGAGCTTACAAAAAAGGGCAAAAAAAACACCCATACAGAAACTGCTCAAGAAAGCAAAGTAGCTAAAAAAAGGGCAAAGGAAACCCACAACAGTCAATACCACCAAAAGGGGGAAAGATACTCGTCCATTGACAGAGTAAACAAGTAGCTACATAGGATCATTTGCCTTCGAGACAGGAAGGCCTCCAACCCTCCACAGAAAAAATGGCGTCACTGCAGGAAAATGCATCGCTGCAAGAAGAAGAAAAAACCTTCACTAAGGAACACAACAAGGCCCCTCCACTCCGCAGACACCACCAGAAACCATCTCGCAGCCACGCGACAGGGAATGGCTCCCGTCGTCATCACAGAGAATGGAAAACCTCGATCAAAATAGTATCGTGTCGTCGAAGAGAGGGAACCAACAATCAAAAGCTCCATCGTCTCTGAGCAAAATCATCGTCGTCTCCGCCACATAAAGGGTTGTCGTGCAAGGGCAACTACAGCGCACCAAGAAGAAAGCTCTATCTTCATCCACTCAAACTGCAAAGGCCTCAGGCCTCATTGTGAAAAAATGGGGGACGACTAGGGATGAAACCCTAACCGCCATGCAATGGTTCTTCGCCTCAACTCTCAAATCCTAAAATTCGTCCGTCCACGAAACCAAAAAAATGGATTACTCTTGGTACTTATAGGTTCGATTTTAAAATGGATCCATGTTGGTATTAAATGATCTAAGTGGCTTTATTTTTCTCATTTCCATAAAGTTTAGTTTTTATTTCCAACAACTTTTAATTTCTGAATAAAAGTTGAACTTGGAATATTTTACTCTTATTAAAAGGTTAAATTGTAATTTTGATTTTAAAATTATTGTTTTTATGTAAACATATTTAAAATTTTAAGATTTTTTATTTTAATTTAATTTTTAAATGATAATGATTAATATATGCATTTTTATTAAACTATTTCTTTTAGTTGAAATTTAAACCAAAATGATGATTCCTTTTTAAAGCATCTTACACCAATGGAATTTGATAGCTAATTTTTTTACAAGGTATTTTGGTCATCAAATATGTTAAAACATTTACTTGATATTATGAAAGTTATTAAAGGGTCAAAAATACTCCAAGTGGTCATGAGTTCAAGTAGTCATAAGTTAGACGTGAGATTTATCCCTTAATGTAAGGGAAGTCACAAGTTCTACTCTTTTTATTCTTTTGAGGTGAGGTACTTAAAACTAGACACTAAAAATTTAACTTAAATACCATCTTTAAAATGAAAAAAAATACCTTATAAATTTCCAAAAAAAATACATTTCACATTATGCAAAAATAAAAATAAAATATATCAAACTGTCAAATTAATAAATAACTCATATTTACAAATTCTAGTTATAACCTCAGTAGACATGGGAAAATGTATAGTGAGCCTTGGGGCCCTTCTTATCATATTTTTAAGACTTTGAAAACCCTAATGAGTTAAAGGGAGAATAGACTTATAATTCTCCCGTTTATATTGAAGTAGATGATAGCATATTATACATTGGACCCTTTTTTTCAGGAGAAAAAGAGCAGTGCCTTGATATTCATTCAGAATCAAAGGAACCAAAATACATAACTATGATACCAAGTATCATATACTCCTGTCATCATGTGAACATCAAAAACCCAAGGCAGAGGAGGGTACCATTAGTCATAACTGGACTGGAGATCATAACAAAAACTCATACTCTTTGCAAGGAGAACTTCAGCATAGTTCAAGGGAGTATAATACCAGTCCTGAAAGCTTATCCAAGGAACCTCAAAGGGGTGAAAGTTCCACCGACTGATACAAAATGCTCTAGAGGAATCCAATAATAGCTCATAGAAGAACTGTAATAAAAGAATCATCCTCAATACGAGTTACATATCCTTTTGAAAGAACAGGACAGATTGTAATTACATACCATCTTGTAATTTCAAGTAATTACAATTGTATTTTATAATTTAAATAAATAAATTGTAATTTCAATAAAAAGTAAGTACAATTGTACTTTATAATAAATTAGCTGTAATTTCAATAAAAAGTAAGTACAATCTTATTTTATAATTGTATATATATTAAAAATTTAAAATTTATAAACATTGAATTATGATTTGTTTTATTTAAAGGAACAATCTTACTTTATAATTTATAATGGTATATATATTAAAAATTAAAACTTTTATAAACATTGAATTATGATTTGTTTTATTTAAAGGAATTTCAAAATTATGATTTGTTTTATTTAAAGGAATTTCAAAGTGTTAGCTAAACACAATGTTAAAATTATATATTTGTGGATACTTATATTACACAGGAGCTATTATGTATATTTATATGATGTATGAACATTGCATCTTGGATTCATATCTTGAGTATACACAATCAAGCTTAACGATGGAGTCATGTTTGATGCAGATTTTATTAGAAACGAATATGTAGTAGTCTTTGAAAACTTTGTTTAACAGTGATAATTCGACAAAAACATTATAAGATCCATGAAAATAGCTTATTTGTTTTATAGAGATCTAGGAACATATAAATCTAGTATGATTTTACCCATTGTTTATTTTTGGATTAAGACTATGAGTTTTAACTTCTAAAAATCTATACAAAAAAGAAATTTACTTATCAAAATCACTTAACATGTTATTCTTATTAAAAATATTGATTATTACTTTAACTTTCAATCCCCGCCAATGAAAACCATACAGCCTCCAAGAAAAGACCATACCACCTTACGGCAAGTGCAAAGCACCAGAGCTTACTGCTAGAAGCCAAAAACTTCAGCAAATAACACCCTATAACAGAGCTTACAAAAAGGGCAAAAAAAACACCCATACAAAAACTGCTCAAGAGAGCAAAGTAGCAGAAAAAAGGGCAAAGGAAACCGACAACAGTCAATACCACCAAAAGGGGGAAAGATACTCGCCCATCGACAAAGTAAACAAGTAGCTACATAGGATCATTTGCCTTCGAGACAGGAGGGCCTCCAACTCTCCGCAGAAAAAATGGCGTTGCTGCAGGAAAAAGCATCGCCGCAAGAAGAAGAAAAAACCTTCACTAAGGAACACAACAAGGCCCCTCCACTCCGCAAACACCGCCAAAAACCATCTCGTAGCCATTCGATAGGAAATGGCTCCCATCGCCGTCACAGAGCATGGAAAACCCCCATCAAAACAATATCGCGTCGTCGAAGAGAGGGAACCAACACTCAAAAGCTTCGTCGTCTTTGAGCAAATCGTCACCGTCTCTGCCACATAAAGGGTCGCCGCACAAGGGCAACTACATGCACCAAGAAGAAAGCTCTGTCTTCATCCGCTCAAACTGCAAAGGCCTCAGGCCTCATTGCAAAAAAAAGAAGGATGACTACGGATGAAACCCTAGCCGCCATGCAATGGTTCTTCGCCTCGACTCTCAAAACCTAAAATTCGTTCGTCCACGAAACCAAAAAAATGGATTACTCTCGGTACTTATAGGTTCGATTTTAAAATGGATCTATGTTGATATTAAATGATCTAAGTGGCTTTAATTTTCTCATTACAATATGGTTTAGTTTGTATTTCCAACAACTTTTAATTTCTGAATAAAAGTTGAACTTGGAAAATTTTACTCTTGTTAAAAGGTTAAATTGTAATTTTTATTTTAAAATTATTGTTTTTATGTAAACATATTTAAAAATTTAAGATTTTTTATTTTAATTTAATTTTTAAATGATAATGATTAATATATGCATTTTTATTAAACTATTTCTTTTAGTTGAAATTTAAACCAAATTGATGATTCCTTTTTAAAGCATCTTACACCAATGGAATTTGATAGCTAATTTTTTTACAAGGTATTTTGGTCATCAAATATGTTAAAACATTTACTTGATATTATGAAAGTTATTAAAGGGTCAGAAATACTCCAAGTGGTCATGAGTTTAAGTAGTCATAAGTTAGACGTGAGATTTATCCCTTAATGTAAGGGAAGTCGTAAGGGAAGTCACAAGTTCTACTCTTTTTTATTCCTTTGAGGTGAGGTGCTTAAAACTTAGACACTAAAAATTTAACTTAAATACCATCTTTAAAATGAAAAAAAAAATACATTTCACATTATGCAAAAATAAAAATAAAATATATCAAACCGTCAAATTAATAAATAATTCATATTTACAAATTCTAGTTATAACCTCAGTAGACATGGGAAAATGTATAGTGAGCCTTGGGGTCCTTCTTATCATATTTTTAAGGCTTTGAAAACCCTAATGAGTTAAAGGGAGAATAGACTTAGAATTCTCCCGTTTATATTGAAGTAGATGATAGCATATTATACATTGGACCCTTTTTTTTAGGAGAAAAAGAGCAGTGCCTTAATATTTATTCAAAATCAAAGGAACCAAAATACATAACTATGATACCAAGTATCATATACTCCTGTCATCATGTGAACATCAAAAACCCAAGATAGAGGAGGGTACCATTAGTCATAACCGAACTGGAGATCATAACAAAAACTCATACTCTTTGCAAGGAGAACTTCAGCACAGTTCAAGGGAGTACAATACCAGTCCTGAAAGCTTATCCAAGGAACCTCAAAGGGGTGAAATTTCCACCGACTGATACAAAATGCTCTAGAGGAATCCAATAACAGCTCATAGAAGAGCTGTAATAAAAGAATAATCCTCAATACGAGTTACATATCCTTTTGAAAGAACATGATAGATTTTTTCCCGATGGATTCACCATCCAAAAATTATGTATAAGTAAGATTTCCCATCTCAAGTGATAGAGCTTCCTTGGATAAGATATCAGCACTAGTATTGTGCTTCCTGTAAATGTGGATGAAGTTAATGGAGAGAAAGGAAGCTTTAATCTCAGATATGCGGTCACACCAGTTGTTCAAGTCAACTACATCGAGTTGTGCCACTAAGTTTTCCCAATTAATAATGACTTTTGAATCTCCAAAGATTGAGAGGGAAGGGATACCTAATGATTTTGCCAAAAATAGAAGAGCCCAAAGGGCCAACAGCTCGGCCCTGGTATTTGTACTGGCACCGCATCCCATCTGAACATGAAAGAAGTGAATGAGACTGATATGTAGATTAAAGCCGGCACCACCAATATTTAAAGTTGTGTGGAAGAAGAAAGAAGTTGCAAGGAAGAAACATAATGTAGAATTGTATATTTATATAATGTAGAAGATGTATTACATAATAGGGCCCCGGTAATTTATACCGCAAATGGGGAAGAGAGGTGACTTTTCAAGTCACCTCTTAGTTTATTACATTAATTGACCTAACTTAATAATTAAATTTGGCTTTTGTTACATTTCCTTCCCCTTAAGGAAGCTTTGTCCTCAAAGCTTATTTGACAACAATGACTACGTGAACAGTCACAACGTCTCTGATGTGGATATCTGTATGGGTTGTTACTAGCAGGTTTTGTCCTTCGTTCTATTTCGATTATGGGTTCAGTTTTTTTGTTGTTGGGAGTGCCATAGGTAATTCTTGAAACACCTTGCAATGTTTTTGAATTAGCTCTTGTGTCTCTAGTTGTTTGTCCATATCTCCTTCACTTGTTAGAATCTCCATTTCTTGACATTGAGGTATGTACGTTGGTGTATCTTTCTAATGTAGCTTTTCCATCTGATGTGATGTAACCAGTTGTGTTGGAGGTGGTTGGTACCCATATAATTTGTGTGTTTTCCCGAACTCATGGAATTCAATAAAATGTTCTTGGTGATTTTCAGAGTATGTACCCAAGGTTTGTAACCATTGTATTCCTAATACTACATCGATTCCTCCCAGTGGTACTACAAGGAAATCTGACTCTAAGTTATATTCTTGCATTTGTAACTTAACCTTGTGACATTTCCCCACATTGTCAATATTCTTGCCATCTGCTACCATAACCTTCATGTTAGGTACTAGACGAATAAATAGGGTAAATACTTTAGCAAGATTGACATTAACGAAGTTATGGGTGTTTCCAGAGTCGATGAGAACTGTGACGTTATTATTTTTTATATGTCCTTTAATCTTCAATGTTTGCGGTTGGGCGATTCCGGTAATAGCGGCTAATGAGATTTGTGGGGAGTCGTCCTCGATTCCTGGGTGGTAGTTTTGTTGGCTATTCGCATTGTTCTCCATTGGTTCATTGATTTCTAGCTCTGATTCACAAGCATATAATTTCTTATGTAAACATCTATGCTTAGGATCCCATTCGTCCCCACATAATTTACATTTTCCTTCTTTTATTCTCTGGGCCTATAAACTGGGCTTTGTTCCTTCCCTAAGTTAAGGTGGTGTATACCTTGGATTTCCTATGTATCCTTATTGGAGGGGGTTCCTTTTGGGGACGTCTTGGTCGACAATTGTATGAACATATTTGCTTTCAATAATCATGGCTTTACGTCGTGCTTCCTCCATGGTAGAGATGTTGTGTAACTCTAGTTCGTCACGGATGTGTTGTTTTAGACCGTGTATGTAGGTTTGTAGTCATTGGTCATCGGTTAACTCTAGGACTCGAGTTGACAGCGCTTCCTAGTCACAGGTGTACTCATCGACACTATTTTTTGTTGTAACCTTGTGATCTTGGCAAAGAATTCCTTTTCTTCAACGCCTTGGAATCTTTTGATGAGGTCGTTCCTGAAGCTAACCCAGTTGTAAGAACATATTCTTGCAGTATTCTTCCACCATAAGTACCAGTTGTAAGCGCTGCCTTCTAGATGCATGGAGGTGTATTTAATTTTCTCGCTGTCGTAATGGATGTTGTGGATGTCTAGGTATTCCTCGGCTTTGTTAATCCACGCTATGCATTGTCATTCGTCCCCATCGTATTTGGGTAACTCGAATTTCACCCGTATTTGGCGTCCTTGTGTATATGTGTTAGAGGACGACATGTTGAATAGAGGATCTGACTGCTCCGGAGTTCTGGGGGATTTTGGTTGCCGGTCATTCAAGATTTGTAATCTGTCCAAGATGGCGGTTAAAACTGCTTGATTTTTCTTTTGGTCTTCCTGTAGAGTGAGGAAGCTATTCTCAATTCGTGACGTAAATTGTGTCCACTTTGATGTCAAATTGTCACTGATTTGTTTGATCTTTTCATGGAGTTCCTCGTGGTTCTTGTTAATTTTCTCATTGATTTGATCGAATTGAGCGTCCATTGATCTGGTGATTGTTGGAATTTTCTCGGTGCTAAACATCAATTTATTTTTATTCAGTGTACGATGCCAACTTGCCACGATTTTCTCTTTTTTTTTTTATAATTATAATAATAATTATTATTATAATGTAGTTTTTTTTTAATTTAATAATAATATTAATATTAATAAATATTATTAATATTAAAAAAAATTAACATGGAAGGATGGAGTGGAGGGAAGGATGGAGCGGAGGTGGGGGTGGAGCAGGCGGCGTGGGGTGGAGCAGCCGACGTGGGGAAGGATGGAGCGGAGGTGGGGGTGGAACAGGCACCATGGAGGGTGATGGAGGTGGCGGGAGGGAGAGCGACAATGATAATGGAAGCAACAAAGGAGAAGGAGCTGGAGCATGGAAGAAAGGGAATGGCGAAGAGAGAGTAAGGTGGGAGAAGGAGCTGGTGGGCGGCTAGTGGAGAATGGCATGCAATGGAAGGGTGGATGAGAGGAGACGCAGATGGAGCAGCAGTGTGAGGAAGCGAGTGGATAGGAGGATGGGCGTGGAGAGGCAGAAGTGACGTGGAGAGGGTGAGACGTGGTGAGCAAGTGTGCAGAGTGGTGGAGGGAGATGGCATGCATGGAGGAAGCAGGTGTGCGTGGAGGGACCAAGCGAATGGAGGATGGAGCAAGTGGGCGGATGAAGAGCAGAGGATGAAGGATGGAGGGTGGAGAAAGTGTGCGGACAATAAGGCAGAGGTAGATGCAACGGAGGTGTAGTGGTGGAGGATGCAAGTGGTGGTGGGTGCCGAGAGCCGAGAGGCTCTAATACCAATGGAAGAAGAAAGAAGTTGCAAGGAAGAAACATAATGTAGAAGTGTATATTTATATAATGTAGAAGATGTATTACATAATAAGGCCCCAGTAATTTATACCGTGAATGGGGAAGAGAGGTGACTTTTCAAGTCACCTCTTAGTTTATTACATTAATTGACCTAACTTAATAATTAAATTTGGCTTTTGTTACATTGTGGCAGCATCAAAGTAACCAGCTGAGAAGGTTTCATGTGGCGGCGGTCCAATAACCCTGACATAAACTCTTTTTTTCAAATACCGAATAGGTAAGAACCAATTCCAAAATATTGAGGCATACAGAATCAACACGGGGGGCATGTTCCTCAAATAACGAAGAATTCAGATCTTCTGCCAAAATCCAGTATGATGAAGAAGAATTCAAGTCATTGATATTCTGAGCCTGATAGAGATAATTGATACCGTAGTATGAGAGATAAGAGCGAAGTTCATCGGAGAGAAGAAAAGTTGTTTTCAAACCAGCAATAGGGTCGATGCCCAGTCTTATAAGGCCTCCATCACCAACAAACCACCCCACCATGTTGTTGATCCAAGGGAGGACACGAATAAATCCAGTCCAAATAGGAAGTATTTTGAACAGAGAAGTTGTGATGTCGGATCCAGTTTTCCCAAGGAATACCTTTGAGGTATTTATGTTGAATTAACTGATTCCATAAACCCTTGCTTCTAAGTATGTTCCATTAGAAAAGCGTCGATGATTTTTGGAATGAAGTGGCCATGACATGCCTTCATGGGGAGACATTATCATGTCTTAAATTACTATCCATTTCGGTGTTTTCGGAATTAAGTGGCCATGCCATGCCTTATGGGAATACATTATCATGTCTTAAATTATTTTCTATTTCTCCTATGTAATCTTTTAGACGGCATTGCTATTTGATGATGGATGAATAAGGTTTTTAATTGTTTTCATAATTTGAAGTCACAAAATATGTTAATTGTTTTCATAATTTCAAGTCATAAAAGATGTTAATTGAGTTAATGAAAGTGAGAAGTTCTTTCATAATTTTAAGTCACAAAAGATGTTAATTAGGCTAATAAAAGTGAGAATTTGTTGTAATTTCTAAAATATTGTTTTCTTTCAAATGAGTAGTTAGTGTGTTGCTAAAGATGTTAATAAACCAACATAGATCCATCTTAAAAAGGATCTACCAAGCACCGAAAGGGATCAAATCTCTCTAACTACAAACCTCTTTTTTAGAGTGGAAATGTTGAGGAAATGTGAAGGGAATGTTTATGATTTTAATTTGTATTTTTATATATGTGGTTCTAAAAGATATTTTAAATCTAAATTGAGCCAACATTTTTTTTATGACATTTTATTATTTTTTATAAAGGACATGTGTCAGCTCCAGGATGAACACGAAAGGACTTACACATCTCCCCCTACTAGGTTGTAGAATGCACCTCTTCAACACAATAATTGATTTGTCATTATTGTTAAGTTGAGTAAGGTGATAATATGTCTTATGAGTGTAAATTTTGTTTCATTTTTTAATTCTTAAAAAAAAACTATAATTTGATATTTTAAGAGGAAACAAAGTTACATAGATCTATTTAGATAACTAAGGAGCAACATCTTCAAAGAAGTATGAACTTTTCGTGTTGAATTTGTTTTATATAGGGATTAAACCCTTAAAAAAATAAACATAACTTGTCTCAAAACTAGAAGTTATGGTCAAAAAATTTAGCATGTAACAAGCCTAGTACAAAAACAAAAACTGAGCATATTAGAAAATATATAATAAACCTGAGTTGCATAAAGAGAAATCAATGTACTCCTCGAAGAATAAATGTCCTTCAGTCATCCCAACTGAAATTTTTATAAGTTGTCTGCTAAGGAATTGAGTTCTCGAAAAATGTGCTTGATGGAGAAATTGATGAGCAGTCCATCAAATTTCTAGTTCTATTGCACCAATGTTCCAAGATTGAAACTACAGAGAAGAAAGACCAGCTACCCAATCCACTATCATCCTTAAATAACCAAATACTTGAATGGACAAGATGTACTTAATTATAGCAAATTTTAGCAGTCCCCAAAAGGAAAGTAACTCAACATGAGTGTTTGAACATTTTCCACATCCTAGCTACATCGAAAAATAATGGTCTTCTGCTAGTTTAATTACCATTCCACCACCACAAAGTTGCTTATAATTTGAGGCTCCATCAAAATAGCTACATGGAAAACCTTCCTCAAAGACTGGATCATGTAGAAAATGAGGCCTTTTTATAGCTAGAGTCTTATAGAATTCCTTGAAAAATATCATAATTTTTAGGCCCAAAACAGTAGAATTCTATGTGGAATTATCAAATATTAATTCATTACTAGACTTCCAAATGCCCCACATAATAAGAAAGGTAAAGCTTTGCGATGAGGAAACCTTTTGATCCACAAGAGAATATTTCGTTCCAAGGAGGGAAGATTCCAACACGAAAAAACATGTATCCCATCTAGTACCTCTGCTCAAACTCTTTTGGAAAATGCAGAGTCAACCAAAAGATGGTGAATATTTTGTGTTGCACTGTTACAAAGGATACATATATTTGGGCACATAACGCCTCTTTCATTTAAGTTATCAAAGTTAGGATACAACTCTTCAAACAGATCCATGCAAAACATTTTATCTTTAATGGCAAGCCCCATTCCAAAGATCGTTATACCACCAACTATAAATGGGATCAATGGAAGAAACATAAATGGCCTCATAAGACTCTTTAGTAGTTACAACTCCTGATTTTTTGTTCCATGTCCAAATCAAATGGTGGAGAAAACAAAAAGGGAGGGGATGATGATAAGAAGGGAAATGATGAACCAAAATGGAAATGGATAAGACAACAAGGGAGAATTTATCTCTAGATAAATTAAAGGTGCTTATTTGTATAATAGAGATGGGTTGTAAATAATTGGATTGATTACCAATTTTTTCAAAACGCTTATCCATCTACAACTTAAAACTATCAATGTTTTAAGAAGAGGGTAAATTGTAGCTAATAGGTGTTCAATTACGTGATCACTATGTGAATACAAAATAGAGATAGTATTATAATAAAAGTATTTGAAAACACATGAATGAGTGGGTAGCTTTGTAAAATCAAATTACTCGAGCTCCCAACATAGGTCAAGGTAGTTGAGTGAAAAGATAAACTTTAGAACATTTATCTAACTACGTTCATGTTCATCTCTTATATATTTTCACCTTCATAAGTTTTACTGACCATAGTAAGTTTTTAACTATTTTTAAAGTTGCATAGTGTATCCATTGTATGATTGATTTGCAAATCTTTCTTTCATAGATCTCCTTACATGAAAACCTTTCGAGTGAAATATTAAAGCATTTAAGTTGAGAAAATTGAATAAAATGGTATTATCAAATGTGCATATTCTTTCCTTTTCTTCTTGAGAGATAATAGAATAACAAAACCCGTGGGAGAAATCAAGATGGGGAGTAAATCCCAAAGGAATTGCCATCTTTCAGAGAGGAAAAATAAATATATTGTGTCTCTCAAAGGAAGTGGAAGACTAGATATACAAATGTATAAAAAAATGTGTTTGGGGAGGTCCAAATCCTTGGGGAATTGAAATTTTTTGACTTGTTGATATGAAGGTTTTATTATTCCCACCAAAATCAAATAAGCTAATTGGAAAAAAATATTTAGCAGAAAGATAGGCTACGTGGTATATCACAACACTATGTACTCAGCAATAATGTGACTGATGGTTGTTTTTATTCTTTATTAGTAAGACACAAGCAAACACTATTAAAACCAATTAACAAGCTGGAAGCGAAATATTGCAATACTAATGGATTATGCTAACTAGGAAGTGGAACTATAGAGATACTAATGGACCAAAATTATGTTCTATGTAGGTTTGAATCCTTGGGGATTTGAAAGACTGTGATTTGAGGATATGAAGGTCTTATCAATCCCACCAAAATCAAATATGTTGATAGGGAAAAATTATTTAGCATGAAATTAGTTTGCATGGTATATCATATCATTAGGTACTTAGTAGTAGATTGAATGATGGTTGTTTTACTTCTTTAGTTTAGTTTATTAACTTGAACTTTAAAGATAATAGATGGTTTACAAGGGGATGTATGCTTGCCTAATTGCTACCATGATTCCTCACATTAGGTTTTGCAAACTGCATTACTAATAAGAATCAGGAAAAACTTCTTAGAAGAATGATGTAGGAATTCTATACTACAAATACGATAGCATATACTTTTGTAATGAATATATTACATTGACACTAATAAGACTGTACACATTTTTCTACAACATGCTATTTGATGCAATATGATGGAAACATGACACTTACTATGTGCGGCGATTTTTATCAACATGAATACAACAGGAAAAAGGAAATAATACGCTGCTAGCCAACACAAGACAAAAGAAGATGTGTTCTCCAACATCATCCCTCAACATAAACTTGGTGTTATAATCATGTCACTAAATCTTGACGCACGCTACTAAAAAAGTGGAAATGAAAAAAAAACTATGACGACACAAAATATCGACATTATAAACCAACATTGTAATAATGTGTGTCTACCTAAAGTTTGAATTCAAAGGTCATATGGTTTCATAATGTCATGTTATATAAGATAAAAGTAGGTATAGTTTATCATTGAGACAACACCTTCAATGTTCACATGCCACATCTACCCAAACCTTAAAGAAAAATGTTTTGAAAAGGTGTCATGACAAAAGTTTCCAAAGGCATTGTAGATCTAGTTAAACCTTCAAGCCAAGTGTTGCATGCTTTCAAAATTCTCACATTATGCAAATATGGATATACTAACATAACATATTTACATGTTGTGAAAATCTAAACCCTATAGATAGTTACAATATGTAAGAATATGGATAGTTCTATGTTGAAACTGCACCTTTACTAGTTGTGTATACCAAAGCTCCAGAGTTGAAGGTGACAAGGTTTCAAAATGGCATGATATGTAATATTAGGGATAGTCTAGCATTACCACGAAATCTTTACATGTCAGTGTATACCTATACCATAACTTTTAATATGTAATAATTGGGATAGTTTAACATGAACACAACATATTTACATAGTGTGTCTAACTAAACCCTAAAGTCGAAGGTCGCATTGACTTAAAATGTCACAATACATAAGAATACATGTAGCTTAGTCAAAGGTCACATTGACTTAAAATGTCACAATACATAAGAATACATGTAGCTTGAGAATTACAAATATTTGCATGTCATGTCTATCCAAATCCAACCAAAGGCCACATAGATTAAAAGTTTGGTGACTTTTAAGAATTTTGATAGTTTGAATTTAACACAACATATTTGCATGCCATGTCCTCCTAAACCCTAAATCTAGAGGTCACTTTAGTTGAACATCTTGAAATATGTAAAAAATGGAAACAGGTTGATGGAAACACAACATCATTACATGAAATATCACCATTGAATTGTCTTATTCCATCCTATCGTGTCTATGTAAACCCTAAATATATCATGTCTATCTAAACCCTAAATATAGAGTTCATACAGATTCAAAGTATTATAATATTATATTTAAATATAAAGATACTTTGATGCTAAATATGTAAGCAACATTTTTCCATAAAGAAAGAGGAGTTAATGTTCTTTTTGCTCTAAAATATATTGATGGAGGGTGAAAGCTAGCAGACCTAAAGTTCTCTTCTTCAGATTGAAATGATGATTTAAATCTCCTTCTTCAAGCAGGATTCCACAACTTTGGTCCCGCAATCAACTTTATGCAAGATTGGATTCTCCCGCAACTAACTTTCCGCAAGCTTGGATTCTCCCACAACCAACTTTTCGCAAGCTTGATTTTTTGCAACTCAATCTCCGCAATTGAGTTCTTCCGCAACCGTCTTTCCGCAAGCTTCAATTCTCGCAACTCAATCTCCGCAATTGAGTTCTTGTGCAAGCGTATTTCCGCAATACCCTTTCCACAATTGTGGATTGCGGATTGCGGATACACCTTCCCACTTTTCCATAATGGGCTTCCGCAATTTTCTTCCCGCAACTTCCTTTTTTCGCAATTCTTTTGAGCTGTCGATTTCTTGTGGGCTCCTTCTTGATCATCGATCTGAGATCAGATGCGGATCTCACCTTAACGTTGTGGATCTTCACTTTTCTCTTGCAGAATTTATCCACAACCGTCGATCCGTTGAAATTCGCAGACTTCAATTCAGACTGTAACAGTCGAATTGATTCATGAGCGATCGATCTTTTGTGCAATTTTATACATCTCCACCTTAAAAAATCATTTAAACATTACTGAAGATTCATTCCCACAAAGAAATAAGCATACGTCTGGTTATTGAAAATAAGAAATTAGATAGTCACATATATGCATATTATTAAGACTTTATTATTCATTTCATTAACCACTATTACATACACTTTCTCTCACTCACTCCCTCTTTCACACTTCTTGCACACACTTGCACTTAGACCAATTACAATTAAATAGAACCAAATCAAACATGTCTTAATTCCTAAGAAAGAAAATCTATAAATAACATATCCTCGAGCACCCTCTTACAAGATTCAAGGGCATATGTGGGAATCTGACCTTGTTACATTCAAACCATCTCTATCTATAAAACAGATTACACGAATCGACAACTAAGCCTATCTTCTATAAATTTACATGGAAGTAGAAAATTAGCATTGACTGCCTATTCAACAAACAAAAAATTTTGACTAGATGTTTCTGCATCATATATCCAAAACCCTACATTACATAAACAACCTTTATCTATCCATAGGGACATTTCTCTTTGGAAAGGATCAATAATCCTTTAGATAGACATTTTCTATGTATAAGGAGTTAATGATCTTTTGATAAAAGCAAGTTGGCAAGGCCATTTATAAAAAGAAACTTTAAAAAATAACAATGGTAAAAGAGGGGGAGATCATGATTTTACTTGATGTGACCACAGTAAAACGAGGAAATCGTGATTTACTTTATGTGACCATGTTTTTCTTATCATGATAAAGAGGGATATTTAGAGAAAGTGAGATATGTGGGAACAAGTTGTTGAAGGGTCCATTCCTATGCGTTGGCATTCACTTCATAGTACATGGTATGCATTGTTCCAATACTCCATTATTATGGAAATAATGGCTTCCAACAAAACTACAACGAACCCATTTACTTTCAATATTGAGTTTTCGTTAAGCAAACATCATATCCCGTTGAAGCGAGGAAGGAAAACTATGTGTATGGTGCATACCTTCTTATCCTTTATTCTCTCTTAGGAGGATAGGACTTTATTCTCTCTTAGGAGGATAGGAGGATAATATTGCGTGTAAATTACAATCTTATCCTTTATTCTCTCTTAGGAGGATAGGAGGATAATATTGGGTGTACATTACAATTTTTTATTAGGTTTTATGTAGGTGGTTGGTTGGGGTAGTTGGTTGAGATAATTCTAGGCTCGATCCTTGGTGATGTGATAGAGGTTAAAATCATTGTTTTGAGCACATGCGAAAAGGGTGAAGCCGAGCTCTGTGCAATACAATCACTATTAAATCAACTTTAATTCAAATTTTTAACGACGATGCAAAAATTCAGGATGAAATCAACGATTGACAATCAAAACATGGTACATTGTAGCAATAAAATCACATACAGCTGTGAGAAAGCCTTGGATGGACTAAGGCTGCGCTTTGTTTTGAAACAGAGTCTTCATCATTACACTATAATAAGCCTCAAGCGCGCTCTAAACACACTTTTTACACTCATATGCGGAGGCTAACAAAAATGGCCACAACCCAACCTACCTCATTTACTCTTTCAAAAATTTGTAATTTTTTTCATATATAACAATTCATATGAAAACGAACATTAACTTTTGAATGATCACGTCTCTTTATAATCAAATATCTCACTATTTGAAAACAACTTTCGGTAGAATCTTATGTCAATTTTGCTTTAAACCAATCAATCATGGATTTATATTCTAGAATTGTTATAGTTGTCATGTTGTACAAGGGTGTTTATTGTAATGTAGGATAATGTGATAGAATTTTGTTTTCGTTTAATTAGAAATGTGAGAAAATCTGTGTTTTTATTTTTTATAAAATTGTAGATATTAAATTTATAAATTATATAATATAAGTTTTTGTGGTTATTAAATTTATAGTATAATTGTTTAATTTGCAGTGAGTAAATATGAATAAGTTACAAATTAAATGTCATCAATTTTGGTCATTTATGTTTTAGTTATGACATGATAATTTTGAAATATATATTTTTAAATTTTTTATTTTGAATTTGAAATGACAACCATATAATAAATTTTGAGAGTATACTTGTCTCATCTTAGTGTATATTTCTCAATTTGTTTTAGTAAGATCCAAATTTGGAAGGGTTGAAATTGTGTTTTTGAATTCATAAATAGATTCATACCCTCAAATATCGTCATGACACCAAAATAATACAATTCCCATAACTAATATACATCATTCTAAATTTTTTTATAAATTTCCATTGTCCAAACTTCCAACAAAACAAAACAAAAAATATAAATTAAAAAAATTAAAAAACATAAAATACTTAAACTACGCTCTTTTATATATATTTATTCACCCTCTAATTTTATTTTAAGTTTTTTAATTCCAAATCCTAAGTCATATAAGTACTTGCCCCCTTTTATGAAGCTTTCTTTATTACCTTTATGTAACCTTCCTAGAAATCCATGTTACAATTCAACCATGGCAATGATGTTTTATTGAAACGTTAGGAAATGTGACACTATTGTGCAGGGGTTAGTCAATAGTGCATCATGGTGGTGGTTTAGAGAGCCATTTTACTAATCCATAGTGAGGTTTGAGAAAAGCAACCTCATTTGAATTCAATTTTGTTTATTAATTTTAATAATTAAAACATATTTATTAAAAATGTCCTTTTATGAAGCTTTACTACCTTTGTGTAACCTTCCTCGAATTCCATGTTACAATTCAACCATGGCAATGATGTTTTATTGAAACGTTAGGAAATGTGACACTATTGTGTAGGGTTAGTCCATAGTGCATCATGGTGGTGCATAGTGCATCATGGTGGTGGCCCTAGAGAGCCATTTTACTAATCCATAGTGGGTTTAGCAAAGCAACCTCATTTCAATTCAATTTTGTTTATTAATTTTAATAATTAAAACATATTTATTAAAAATATTAACGATTCGTAATTTATAAAATATTTAATAAAGTCAAAAAAAATTCTTGCTTACATATAGAGTTGGAATTTAACACGCATATGCTTATTATGAGGCATTTTACTCATTAAAATATAGTTAAAAATTTTACCAAACCATCTCAAAGAATAGGTAAACAATTTTCTAGAACATATTTCTGATGGTTAACTATTTTTTCAAATGGTCATTAATTTTTTATTATAGACTTTTGTATTAAGATATGCGTATGCCTAGATGAGTGGCCTGGAGTAGGTGGCATATTATTATATAGGTAATAATGGAGATTGAAACGTTCCCACTTGATTGAAACTCTCCCATTTGATTGAAGATTAAGTGGGTGAGTTTGCCTTCAATGGAGATGACTTTGCTTTCATTTTCATTTTTTCCTTATTTCTTATATTGGTGTAGCATTGTCCCAATACGTGGTTGTGCCCTTTCTTTCAGTGCCTTTCTCTAGCCTTTTCTCCCTTCCTTCAGAGGATAAGTCTGATTTCAAGTCTGAAAGTGCAACTCCTAGAGAGAGGTGGGTACCATTTCTAGAGAAAAAATCGATTTTGAACTATGTTAATGAAGGAATTCACCCAAGCACCCACCAAGCATCAACAATTTATCATCTACCGATTTTGCCAAGCATCAAGCATTTATCAACTACCCAATGTACCAAGCATCACCAATGGAAATTCAAATACGCTTTCTTTTTTGTTATGGGCCTCAGAAGTTAGAAGAACCTGTTGAATTCAAATACCCATTTATTTAGATAGTTTGAAAGTGCTCTCCTTTGGCTACCACAAACTTGGAGCTATGAAAGATGTCATTTGGTAAGATGTTATTTTCAATTTTTTTTATAAATTTGATAATAATCTTAAAACAAATTTTAATGAAACTATTCTGTGGTTTCTCTTAAACATGAAATTGTTTTTGTTGATTTGTTATTGAGCTGGGTTAACAGTTGTGACTTGACAAGACATGGAAATGTGGTTTTGTTGTGGGAGGCTCCCAATTCCACGAGGGATAATTTTAAGGAACCTTACTTATTTAAAAGTGTATAAATGTCAGCAAATCTTACCAATCCTTAAAACGTCAACTATAAAATATTTGGCGATATTTTTCTAAAAATATTTCAATTTTTAAGGATTTTATATTGTTGATATAATAATTTGGCGATTTTTAGGGCCAAAGTTTTTACCCCATCAAATTTGGGTGAAACAGGGATTCAAAAAATGCAAATTGGCAAATCTTTTTTTGAGAAAAACATGGAAAATAGCCCATGGACTAAATTTCATCCCCTAAAATTATCCTTGAATCCCACTTTGTGCACTTCCACTTTTTAGTATCTATTCACATTTTTTAAATGATTTATTTGATCAATGTTAAAACTTATTAACATTTTATTATTTTTTTAGTCTTAGTAATTGGTTGAAACAATTGCTTTTACTCATGTGAAAAAAACTTCTAAACAAGTTTGAAATTGAAAGTGGTTTCTTCTTATCCATTTATAGCTAAGGCAAAGTAAATGACCCAAAGAAGAAAGCACAAATAATGAAGTGCATGGTACAAATTTTGACCCTCCCACACAGAAAAACACATTGAGAATTAAATTGAACACCATGGTTATCAACTTGAGTGGAAAAATGTATCACATCATTGACTTTATATTAGTAAAACTTATGCCCAAATTAGTAAGTTTACCCAAAGAATTTTTATATAATCAATTTAATATGTCAAATTATATAAGTTTACATTATTATAAAATTAAAATAAAATGAATTACCTTTATTAGAAAACTAAGTGCTTTTAATTATACATGAAGCAACACACATAAAAAATTATTTTATCAAAATATCATCAAAGTGCATACACAACTCCACTTCCATGAATGATTTGTTGTAGCTTGGCATGTGCAAGTTTAAGTTCAATAATAGTTGAGGAATCCAGAGTCCATACCTTGGAAAAACAACCTTAAAGAGAACATCATGGTACAATCTCAATTGCAATTTGTTTTTAAATAAATGGCCTCTATAAAGGGCATATTATATTTATGTGGTCTTTTAACTCAAGTCCTTTGGAATAAAGTGTCAATTTCGTTGGATCACCTATCAACTTGGTTGGAAGGCTAGAAATGGTTCTCGCATCAAGCTGGGAATTGATCCCATTGCCGGGTTAAATGCATCCTATATACTCTCAGAGATTACCTTGAGGATCTTGGCATCACATCACTTGCACAGGCACATAAATTATATTATGGGATTGACAGTCTCCAGTATTTGTATATAGCAGATGATTTACATTTGGGAGGTATATGGAGGAAACAACGGACTGAATATGTAAATGGTCTAACACATGGAGGCATCAGACTTAAACTATTAGATGACTCTCTCCTCTAGATGCACAATCCGAAAAACGGTATGGTGACTACAAATTTGGATTATGATCTCATTGTATCTTCCAGCTTGCCCCCTGCTCAGCACAGTTTGTACACTCAGCTTTGGTATTTCAACATTCCACATAAGATCAAATGCTTTATATGGCTAGTAATTGAAAACAAAGTCAGCACATAGGATAATCTTATTAAAAAAGGCTGGATTGGCCCCAGCAGATGCAACCTCTGTAAATGTCAGGAAGAATTAGTCCAACACCTCTTTGTTGACTGCTTATTCATGCGTGAGATCGTAAGATTCCTCCACAGGTACTTTAACTGCTCTTTGTTATGGCATGATATCTTAGTACTGGAAAATCTTGAAAACTGGCTCAAGAAAAAGGATGATCTTCTTTATCTACCCTTCTTTCTCATATGGAACCTATGGAAGACTCGAAATTCCTCCATATTTGAAGATAAAAAACCGGATTTGAATGGATATGGTCATTATATTATGCTTCAGGTTAAAGACTTTCATGTATCACACACCAGAAAGACCAGAATCAAGAACATTGGCAATGCTCCTGTACATACTTATCTTACAGGGTTTTTTGATGGTGCAACTGCAAATCAAACTAGGGGTGTTGGTATTTTCCACCAGATCAATCACATTCATTATTTCTATATTATGTTGGGTTGTGGTAAGAGTACCAATACTAAAGAAGAGCTATTGGCTCTCTGGGCTCTTCTGTTCTTATCTAAAGCGATTGATCTTCCTATGCTTCAAATATTTTGGGACTCTTCAGCCATTATCAATTGGGCAAAAGGCATATCTACCCTCACTTCCTTGGATCTAGAGGCTTGGTGTTAAAACATCAAAGAACTTTCAACACTCTTCACATCTATTGACTTCCAACATGTCTATAGAGAACATAATGAGAGGGCATATATCTTATCCAAGGATGCTCTCCAAATGGCCTCAAGCCTACTATCCTTCAAAGAGTTTTATGAAGGAATAGTCATTGGGGAAGCATCTATGCAAGTATTTTGTAGAGCATATCCTCTAATCTTCTACTCCACTTCATGTGGGATATTTGAGTATGGTATTGATTTTACTGTTTGGGGCATCTTTTACACCTTATGTGTTTGAATTAGTCACTTCATGAAGCCATCCTTGGATAATATTTCTGGTTTCTCCTTATATTCGCTATGGACAGTATTGGATAGTCGACCCTCTACTAGAGCGAACCAAATGGAAGAGTGACTTCATTTTTCCTCATATGACACTGTGTTGGTATGCTCATGTTAGTATATGTATGTCTTGTTTATCTGACTATGGATGATATTTATATCATGAATATGTAACTGGTTAACTTTGATTCACATATGAATAACAAGGAACTACTATTTTTGTTGTGGAAAAAAGTGTCAATTTCAATTACACCATTGATGCAATATGTTAATCTTGAAATTTTTCCATATTTTGTTTGTTTCCTAAGTTTATCACTTGACGTACTTCAAATGCATAATGCTTGCACATGTTACTTTTGAGTTGCTTGTGTCATCGTTAGTAGGCTTTTTTGTTTCGCCCTTGATTTTTAAAGTACATGATTAACAAAAAAACATGGGTAAATGAGTCTATTATCATCTTTTATTTGGAAATTAAACTCCTTAATAAAAACATATCTTTTAATTGGAAATTAAAATTTCACAATTTGAATTACACCATTGATGCAACATGTTAACCTTGCAAAATTTTATATGTTGCATTATATCTAGCCTGACATCAACCTTCATATAGGATTCTAGGTTCTGTGTTTTGTTTGTTTCTTAACTTCATCACTTAATGTACTTTAGATGTATAATGTTGGCACATGTTACTTTTGATTTGTCTACGCCACTCTTAGAAGGATTATTTGCTCCACCCTCTATTTTCAAAGCACATGATCAAATAAAAAACATAGGTAAATGAGTCTATTGTTATGTTTTAATTGGAAATTAAACTCCTTAATAAAAACATATATTTTAATTGAAAAATAACTTCTTTAATAAAAACATTATTATTGAAAGCCCGCATGGGTGTGGCTCATTGGCAGTTCAGTTGTTATGAAGTCACTTGTTGTAAATTGGAGGTCACGAGTTCAAATCCCACCTAGATTTATCTTTGTCCCATGTCTTGCGGCGGGTGTGGGGAACCTAGGGGTATAGTGGTAGCAGGAATGGATCCCTGGACCCCATGTCACGTGAGTACCAGCCCAGCTCCAGTTGATGATTCCCCTAGTTACAAAAAAAACAATATTATTGAAGGGTAGTTTTATAGAGTAGTCTACTTGTTAGAAGTTTTAGACTTTCTCGTGATTTTTAATCGAAATTTCGTGAATTTTTATTTTTTTCCAAAACATGAATTTTGAAGTGTTCAAATAAATTCAGTATCCTCAAATACCCCAATAGCACTTAGATTCCACAAGTTTAACAAGTATCATATACTTTTTAAAGAATGAATTTAAAATTGGTAATGTATAATGTAAAAAACAAACCTAAAAAAAAAACTCGAAAAATATAAAAAACATCTAACATTTAGACACCTGTTTTTTATTATTATTAAAACTTCATTGCTAAAGAGTTATTTTTCCACTAACACACCTGTTTTTTATTATTATTAAAACTTCATTGCTAAAGAGTTATTTTTCCACTAACACATTGTAAGACAAACAAGATAAAAATTCAAAAATGTAACAAAAAATTAATTAAAAAAACTTAGATGAAATGAAATTCCAACATGCTCTCCCAAAAAAGAAAATGGAAAGGACAATGATAGTGAATAATTTATTTACTCCATGCAATGGACTTTTCTTATTGCTATGCCACATTGCCACACATGACACAACAAACTTATCAAATACCTATCCTTGTGATTTACCTAAAAGATAATTAAATTGCTTCAATAGGCTTCCAAGTACACAAATTACCAAGAAAAAAAGTACACACAAAATTAGTCAAACAACTGGTTTAAGAAATTCAAGGTCATAACCAAATTCATGAAACAATAATTTCCTATATTTTACCCAACTTTACTTTTAATTTTTTAACTTTCCATTTAAACGTACGGTCACAATAGTTAAAAGGCAAGTATCGAGATTCCAGAATATTTTCGGTAGACGAGGTTTTACTGCGGCGAGTATTCTTCTTTTTTGGTTGTACACCGAGGAGTAAAAGAATTAATTTAAGCTTACAGCTTTGGCCAAAAGTGAGATCCTACTTAGAGGGAGGGAACCACTCGCATTAATAACCAATGTTCTTTCTAACAAAATCCATTGTGGAACCCATATACAATTAAATGGGATGTAGATGGTATTATTTGATATCTTATGACAATTCCAAGCAACCTATCAATGTTCTAGTTATTAACTCTTAGGTTGCCTAACTAGCAACATTCTCTTGCCCCAAGCGGTCAATTGGAGTGGTAAAGGCAGAGCAATGTATTGTTGTGAGTTCAGGATTGATTGTGGGTACTTTTTAGGTTAACTTTGAATTTATTTATGGATTTAAAGACATAATTTAAACATTTTTAAATTTGATTTTTATAAAACCTAGCATACCCTCAAAGTGGGGGAAATGAAACTTCGAGAAGAACTTCAATATGTTATAAAACGAGAAAAAGTACAAGCAATATAATTTTATGTGTTTAAAAGCAAGTTTAGCTAATTTATGGCAGGGATAGTAATCGATGAAATTGAAAAGAAGACTTTATTGCAAGTTAGTATAAGCGATAAATAGAAACCCATCTAATCGATGGAAAATAAAATGAATTGTACATTAATTTGTCTTAGGAAAAAGTATACATAGGTGAGAAACAATAAAGGGATAGGTAGGGATCAAGTTTGTCTCTAAATATATTGGAAACCAATATTGGTATTTTCAATTCAACTTTCCTTATTTGGGAGCGTGGCCAAATCTACCATGGTATCGACAAAGTTGGAAGAAAGGAAACGACATATAAGATATTTTTCATGTCCAAAGGAAAATGTGCAAAATTAGTGACCTGGTGTTGAGCAAGAAAACGAGGAAGACAATTGATCTAAGTGAATCAATGATGGAGGTTGAGTGGACCATAACTCTGCCAACAAAGCTATGTGTCCAATGTGTAATTTCCACCTTGATAATTAAAAGGCCCACATAAGTCGATGAATCAATGTCGGAGGAGCTACTCGGTTAGCCGACTAGACTAGTTAGTTGACTAATTGTAGATTAGGTCGGCCTCATCGGTCGTGTCGGTTGAGTGAACTGATAGGTAGTTACCATAATTGTTTTGTAAATGTATAAATAGGTTGTTGAGCCAGATATGAACTTGGTTCGGTTTGATGTATGAACCCACATGTGTTATTGAGTAATATAAGTTGTATTCTATCCACTATTCTTGTCTCTTGTCTCTGTTATGATTGTATGATTCTTTATGTGTATTATTGGTGACCTAGTGATTTGAGTGGTTACAACATTGGTTATGTTGCCGGTAGTACATATACAGATGAAATTACCATGAGAAGATGATATCAGAACAAGATATTAAGGATTGGTCGGAGCGTAAAATCACAAACTATTTGCGGGATTACACTCAGAGAAACAGACTAACTATTGCCCAAGATAAGGGGAAATTGTTCTTCGAGACACATGAGAAGTTTGTAGAATCTGTACCTCGGTATCTGAAGAAGTTACTGGATTAAAAAAAGGTAGACACTAAATAGAAATACTTACTCCAGAGTTTGTCGAGAGGTGGATGTAAAAATTTGTCGGAGTAGTTTGAAAAAATCGTAGACGAGTTTTGTGAAGAACGCGTCGTGGAAGAGAGAGTCTCTGTCAAGAGTATCGAAAAGAGGTTCTATAATGATTTCACTGAGCAGTTTCTTTGATTACTATCGACTCTTTTGTTTAAGTTCCTGATCGATAGGGAATCATGCCACATTATTGAGCCTCGTCCACCATTAATCGAACCACCATCGAACACCAACTGGGCGGAAAAGAAAAAAGCATGGGATAATTTTATTGCAGAAAGAGAGTGGGAATAATTTTTGAGAAAATAAAAAAAAACCCTTGGGCTTACTAACGCGTCGGGTAGGCTATGGGAGGGTAGCTGGTCATGTTGTGGGGTAGAGTAGAGGAATTCTAGTCAAATGTGGAAACCACTGCCAGCAATGAAAAGTCGGGCCAAGAAAGAAATAATTCAGACAATGACTCACAAAAGTACTCCATATTTATAGAAAACAGAAAGAGATAAGAGGTAGAAGAGAAGGGAGGAACTTAGAGAGCAGATCATCGTGCTCCAGAGAAGAATGGCCACCTAAGTGATAGAACATGAAGAAAATCTGCTAGAGTCGGATCATGACCGACAAGAAGAGGGCGTAGATGAAGAAGTGACACCAATTGAGGAATATTTGTGGATAGAGCAGCATGAAGCTCTCCAAATTGAGATACTCCAAGATATAAGACCTTTATCTCCAATAAATTCGAACCTGAGTGCCCGAGTGCAGGCCATTTTCGAAGAAGACCTAAGGCTATGAGCTAGCAATTTTGGTGTGTGGAGTCGACTAGACGACGAAGGAAATGATGCCGATCATCTTGTAATTTACCAACAAGAAGAAGGAAACTAGGTGACATTTTAGTCATACCCATCCAACTGCAGTATCCACCTACTCTACCCAGAACACGAAGGAGAACCCCCCTAGCCAAACATAGTTTTAGAGAACATAGATTAGTCGGACTCACAAATAAGGATATCCCAGTCACAATAGTTTAATTGGATGTCGACAGAAGGTGTTGAACTAGACCAACAACTTGTCCAGGATGAACCAACAAACAAAACTTTCGACGAAAATGAAATTTTTGTTGAAAATAGTTATAAACAACACAGGATGATAGAGAGTATCCCACCACCCCCACCACCACCGCCTGAAGAAGACACTAATTCCAATGACATGGGGAATGACGCCACACACATCCCCCTCTATGAGGGAGATTAGTATCCTAGACGACACAGGTTTGTTTGCGAATCAACATGGGAAGCAAACACAGTAACAAATGAAGATCGACAAATGGCATAGTTCATCGGTTCTTTGTGGAAGCGAGCACTGAATTGGTACATGACATACACTGAGAAAACTCCCAATGTAACTAAAGAATAAATCAATAAAAAATTTCTTTCATTCTTCAAAACCCCAGATGCAAAGCATCTGGCGGCAAAAATGTTAAAAACAACAGTCCAGAAACCAACAGAGACTGTCCGGGAGTACGATAAACGACCAAAGGACCTACTTAGCTAGTTGTATTATAATATAGATGACCAATTATTAATCCAATGGTTTCTTGCAGGGATTTCATAGAATATCTGGAGGCATATAAGTCTGGACACATTCAATACATATGAAGATGCACTCACAAAGGCGTTGCAAGTTGAGATGCACAAAGACTACCCAGTGCACCCTGACCAACCACAAAAAGATTCCCCAAAATGGAAAATTGTGGGAGTTATTAAATCTTCAGTCCTAAGAAATCCCAATAAATCATCCCAAGTTGTCGCAGCACAAATTTCATCATTTATACCATCTACTGGAAATCCTCTCCTTTCAATTAATGAAGCAGGCAAAGGAGCCATATCAGGTGATCTTGAAGCAAATGATCAAATTAAAACATTGGAAACAGATCAAGAAATAGTCGACCTCCTCGATTTTGTTGAAACTAATGACCCTGTCGACTCGCAACCAGAATTCAAAGATCTTATGCCGACAGATGCCCTTCTAACCACCCCCATCAACTTCTAAACACCCACCCTCGCCTACACCATCTTCAAACACAGTTTTACCATCCACACCACCAAAAGGTATACAACCAGCCACAAAACTCATCTCTGAAACATGGTCGATAAACCCCAATTTACCAGGTAGTACAACAGAAGATCATCCAAAAGAAGATCAGCAAACAGAACAACAATAGCTAAAACCAGTGCCGAGAAGAGAAAATGTTGCACAACATAAAGAATCTCGGCATAAAATAAAAAGAGAAGAGAAATAGAAGAAAGAAAAGGAACAACAACAGTTAGCATCAGCCATCCACCTACCCCAGCTAGGGTTGACCACACCGGTGGATACACATAAAATCAAGTACGATGAATTGGACTGACTGTTGGAGGACCTTAACAAGGAATCCAAAGAAAGGAACGAAAGAAGACAAGAACGGATTGAAAAACTTAAAGAAAAACAAATCAAATTCTTAACAAAATGCAGAGATTTGACACAGGAAATCATTCCAATACTAGAGTACACCAATAGATCGTTGGAACACCAATAAATCGTTGGAACAGACATACCAACTATTTGAAAGTGTCGTGTCTAATCTGTAAATTCTGCTACAAGCAAGGAAGGAAGAGCAAACGGAGAAAACCTCCGTGCTATTAAGGAATCAGTTTACAACATTTTTAGAAGCTCACAAAATGCTAGAAGAACGCTTTGAGGAATCCAATGTCACAGAGGAGGTCCTGAAGAGTTGGATCACCTACTATAGCCAAGTATTTTAGTAGAGAAGGAATACACGAGAGCAGATTAAATCACTTCAGAGCCAGTGAGGTGACACAAAAGTAATGAACAAAACAATTCAATACCAAATCATGTTATAAACAACAAAGCTGGACAAACTTGAGAAATAAGCACAATGGTTAACTCAATCCAATCCTAGCTTGGACAATTTCGACGAGATTCGTCCGCACATGAAAATATTACTCGACACTGCAGAAGAGAAAGCACATTTTTTGGGTTCTGACATGAATAATATTATAGACTTATCGATACCGAAGAAGATGTCGAACTTGTCAAGCATCATAACCTTGACCATCAATATTGAGAAAGCACTCTGTAATTGGACAGAATTTCAGCAGTAGCTAGCAGTGACAATAGAAGCCATTGTGGAGATTTGCGTACAGAAACAACCATCTATTCGACAACATATTCCATGAACAAAGAAGTTGTGGGAACTACTTAAGACAGTCAATTTTGTTACCTCCCCTATTTCTTCAGGACGAAGAAAGGTTTTGCTCCCGAGGGAGATCTTGGAGGATCTAGTCGATTATTCGACTAGACTAGTTAGCCGACTAATTATATATTAGGTCGGACTCATCGGTGGTGTTGGTTGAGTGAACGGACGGGTAGTTACCATAATTGTTTTGTAAATGTATAAATAGGTTATTGATCCAGATATGAACTTGGCTCGGTTTGATGTATGAACCCACATGTGTTATTGAGTAATATAAGATGTATTCTACCCACTATTCGTGTCTCTTGTCTCTGTTATGATTGTATGATTCTTTATGTGTATTATTGGTAACCTGGTGATCTGAGTGATTATAACAATCAACGTAAGTTTGAATCCACATAAGCTAACCATGAATGTATACGTGTGTTTGTGTGTGGATCAATTTGCTTGAAAAAAACTAAGCATTTGAAGTATGGATCCCTGATTTGGTCACTATTGTATGAGCTCGGGATTACAGTGTGAGTTGTGTCAATGATCGAGGATCTTGAATACAATGAACGAGTATAGACAAATAAAATGATATCTCAGGGTCTTCGTTTTAGTTTGCAGTGTACATGAGGAGGTTTTGAGCTTAAAATCATTTGAATATATGCAAATTGCTGAGGCAAATTGACTTTGATAAAAACATAGGAATTGGATTTATGGGTTTAAAATATCAAGTTTTTGTGTTGAAGGTCTGCAAAGATATGCATCTCAAAGATAGATTTTGGAAATGATGTTTGTGTGTTGGGGGTTATTTTTCTTTGAGATCACAGGTTCTACTATAGCAGTGATGGAAGTGCATGATTTTCCTAGGGTTGTTTGTCTCTTGTGACTGCAGGTGTCGAAGCTACAAGATATTTGTTATATGTTATGTGTCTTGAGTTTTACATTCTATCTTTTGATTGCAAGAATAGAAATATGAAAGTGGAAATACCTCTGATATGAATGAAGGATGGTACTCTAGAGTCTAGCTTGCAATGGTGATTAAAAGATTACAAATTCCATGAAATCCCAGGATTGGGAATAAAGTATTGCATGAGTTGAAATATGGTATATTAGTGAGATAAACAATGCGTTGAGGCATAATATTCTTGACTCATTCCATGTGGTGTATTTTGGAGAGATCCTCCATCTGCCCCTATGGTGAGTCCGAGGTGTAATGGGATTCTCCATTCCTTCATATGGGAAAATCAAGGGGAAATACAAGGAGATACAATCTCTCCCATTCATGTTCACCAAAGAGAATTCCCCCCTGCTTTATCATCTCCTATGTCTTCTTGAACTCTTGTTCCATCGCTTCTATAATAGAACAAGGTTTGGAATATATCCTTGTCATGTGACCAACCTCCTTAGGAACAATATTCCACACTGCAATTGCAAACACATATGGAGGTATTGGTTGCTGCATTGAAAAATGATCAACAACTCTTCCATGGATCAACACTTCTCATCAGGGTATGCTCCCCTTTCCTCTCCAATGGAAGGATATATTTGGCTCTTATGGGAAGTAGACAATACATAGATCATATGTTCATGAATGTTTAGTAGAGCAGAGTACCGAATCCTTGCTATGGGAGTGTCCTAACAGGGGAATATAGGACGAGCATGGATAGACTATTGGATGAGAATCTATGTTATTCCATGTTCCTGTCGATATGAATAAGGAAGTACACATTCTACTGTTTAGTGCAGTTGTGTGGATGGGATAAAATTCAAATAATGATTTAGTGGATGGTGTCACATTTATCATTGTGTGGATGGTATCAAATGTAAATAATGATATAGTGATGGTGTCATATTTAAGAAGGGTTGAGGGAAATCAGATACGAACAATATATAATATTTCTTGGTTACATAATATTCAACATGTACCAACTATCAGAGTAGCAATTACATAAGAAGATGGCATATGGTTTCCTGAGGGCTGCATACCTAGAAGTCATCAACTGAAAAATTGAATGTGTAGATTGTTGTGTGTGCAAGTCGCTTCAGATCCGTATATATTCATGCTACAACTCCCTAGAGACCACCACATTGGATTCACATTGACAATCATGTTTACGGAAAATTTCAGTTCCTATGGATAACTCCCAATGGAGAACTAGAAAGCTATGATTCCACATTAAATAAAATAAACACATCTAAAGAATGAAAAACTATCTAAGAATATAAGGTTCTAGTTTGGATCATCATGGAATAGATGGAATGATTCATTAAGTATCTATACCATAATAGAGTGGCAATTTATATTTATAATTTTATGTAAAACATTAATGAAATATAATAAATTTAATACTCACTTCTTAATAACACTTTGAACTCATCCCTTTATTACGGAGGAAAAATAGAACACATAAATACTTTATAGGGTCATCCAACTAAAGAATGTGGGGTTTAGCGATTGAAATTGATGTGAAAACAACACGTGCCTTCTGACCTCTCGAAATATTTTCCATTGGAGTGAGATGATTATGGATGGGCATTCCAAACTTTTTGATTTTTGCATGTACATCATCCTCCTTACTAAAACCCGTGTGTCCTGGATGTAACCTAAGAAGATACTAAATAGGTGTTTTTTCCATGGTTAATAAGTCAACAAAGTGTTGATAATACCTTCCAATTCTTAGTTTCGAACTCCTCCTTACCTCCCCCTGTAAAGGTTGCAAATCACCAGCAATAAGATTAAGTAAAATAGATTTCCCTACTCCATTGGGACCAATAATTGCAACTTTTGTTCCCATGTCAATACCCACATCGACATTACTAAGTTGGAAATCCTCTCTCCTGGGATAGCTAAAACTAACTTCAATAAGCTAAAGAAGAGGTGGTGTGAGTTTTGTAGGTTCTGGAAAGTGAAACTCCACACAATAATCTCTCCATTTTCTGGTGCTTCTACAACCTCTTCATCACCATCTATTGTTTTTCCCTTATCCTTCCTCTTTGTTGTCTTTATTCTTGCAGCAAGTGTTTCCAGGTCCTTGACTTTTTCCTACTAAGCCCTACTTCCACCATGCTTAGCAGGTTTTAGTTGTTTCTCATATACCTCAAACGTCTTATTGGTCTCCTTGCAATTTTTCTCATATCTGCTCTCAAAAGCGTCAAAATTACCACTATAGAAATGAATTTTCTCATTGTGGAGATGAATGACATTAGTTGAAACAAAGATCAATAAGTCATGATCACGTGACACGGAAATAAGTGTTTTCTTCCACCTACCCAAATATTCTTCTAGCCATAGAACAACTCTAAGATCCAGATGGTTAGTGGGTACTTGTTCCTTTCTTATTTTCTCTTATGCATATATCCAAATGATTATTGTTTCATCCTAAGACACATTTTTATAATAGGGAGAAAGAAGTAAAGCAAATCAAAATCTATGGAAGACAAAGGTATCAACATAAGCAAAGGTATGAGAATAAGAGAATTTCTTGGTCATATTACATAAGGGTTTGAAGATATTGACCTATGCATTACATGCTTACAATGATTTTTTTGGATTTAGTCAAAGTATTGAGTAGCAAATGCCTTCAACATTCTTTGTAGTAATCTGGTTTATCAAAGGCATAATTAATTTCCCTTGAGCTAAAAAAATTTTAATGGTAAAAGACCACCTTACTTTATCAACAACGCACCATTTTATTGTAAAAAAAATTACCCACTACTAAAAGATTGCAATCAAAACGAACTTGGATGTTGCAAGAAATGCAAACTAAACTGAATAGTACTTGTTCTTTTCTTATTTCGTCACTTTCAAATTCTATAACAAAGAGAAAGGAACAAAACAAAATCAATAGAAAGACATAGGAATCTCTAGAGGAAAAAAATAACAAATTACAATTGTGTGACACTGAGACAAAAATGAGACTATAATTGCCTTCCACTAAGGCATCAATTTTTTTTTAAATGAAATGCACCAAATCCGATGACACTAGAACCAAAATACCATGAAGCCATATTCAAATTTTGTGTTTATTTAGGGTGGAATTCAATAGTGATGTTATTTCCCTATGCAACTAGAGTTTCAAAGGAAAAAGTCTCTCTATCTTACTCAGTACTGCTAGGAGAGCTATCTACAATCATATAGACTGTCGATTATTTGCTAGGTCCTTCCTTCAATCTAGAAGAAGGCTGTAATGAATTCTTTCCACTAGATATAAAAAAGTAATTCTTCATTTTCCAACAAAAATAGAGAAATGTGGTATTGATAAAACGTACTACATCCCTAATCTTGGGTGGAAGATGCAACCAATAGAGAGAAGGTATGGCATCGGATGAACAAATTATATAGCATACACCATCAATGCATTCATTACCCTGCTCGTAGAAGAGGAAGTTGGAAGCCCTGAAAATTTGAGTCTATTATTTACGAATCAAAAACCGTCTTTTTTATAGAGAAGCAAACACGACTAAAGATATTCCCCTTTGGGAAATTATTTAGAAATAGCTCTTGTTTCTGAAAATATATGTGCAAAAGCGACTCAACATCATTCTTTGTATAATAACTAACTAGGGAGGGCTTATAAAAACAACTTCATTTATCTTCAATCGGAGGCACTCGACCAAGTGACCATAAGGTACCCATCATTATTCTCTCTATCCAATTTAAAGCTTATTAACCACACCAAAAAAATCCCTCTCTTATTGGTCAACGACCTTCCCACACTCCCTATTTGGCTAATAAACCCCTCTCTCCCTCGGGTAAAAGATGGAACCTTTTTCAGCCCTGGATAGATGTGTAATTTGTTTTCTAGGAGACGTTTCCTTAATAACATAAAAGTGGAATACATGCCAAATACTTCATCCCCCAAGACGATGCCTACAGCGGGTTTTGCAGTTCATAAAAAATATGTACATAAGTTTGATACCATCATTAATAAACTGTGGGATGAAGGAAGGTCTTTCAGATCCAAAAATTTGAAAGCTTATGCCTCTAAGGCTTCTTTTGTATGCAGATGACCTTATTTTGATTGCTAAGACTTCTCTTGGCTTGCAAGAGCACTTGATTTCCCTTGAGGACTTTTGTAGAACAGTTGGGATGCAAGTAAATACTAGCAAGACGAAAGTGGTAGTTTTCTCTAGCAAAAGAAAACATAAACAACATAAGTTCTACTTTGAAGACAATACCCTTGAAGTAGTGGAATATTACAAGTACCTTAGAATCGACTTCAACAAATATTTGAGTCGGTAAGACCGTAGAAAAAAAAAAACTCTTGGAGGTTGGAAAGCGTTTTATGCTTTCCAAAATAGGTGCAGAGAGGCAGAGTTATGGGATTGGAAAACTATGCAAACCCTTTTTGGGCTCTTAGTGATCCCAATTGTTCTCTATGGTTGTGATGTTTGGTCCAACAATACCTCTGACTTACAGTGGAGGAAAATAGAAAAGATTCAAAAACACATGATCACAAGCAAATTCACAATTAAGAGTTCAGTGCCATACATGATCATGCTAAGTGAAATGGGGGTGTCTTCTATTGAAGAAACCGCTATGGTGAGACTCATAAGGTATCTAAAAAGAGTTGAGCAAATGGAAGAAGGTAGATGGCCTAAGGTTGTATTCAATGACATATTGTGCAAAAGAAAGAAGACTTGGATGCAGCAAAATATTAAATGGCTTAGCAAGTGGGATATGTTCCTAAGCACATGCCCTACGAATAGTAAAGAAATAAAGGCTTTTGTTATCAATAAGTTCCACAAGCGAACTTGGGATAAAGAGCTAGGGAGAAAGAGAAAGTATTATATTGAAGAGTTTAACCCTACCTATAATCAGCATCAAAAGGCTTACATAGGGGCCAATATCCCTTGGAAAGCCAAAATTCTTATTGCTCAATTAAGAACTAATTCCAATCAACTCCATTGTGAGACCGAGCGCTGGAAAAGGCCAAAAGAAGCTTGGGAAAAAGAGTGTGTATTTTTTGCACCACTGGAAAGGTGGAGACAAAAAAAAATTCATTTAAGAGTGTGAAGCCTTTAAAGACAATAGGGACAGGTATGCAAATGTTTTGATAGATAAATCTTGGGATGATTTGTTTAACTAGGGGACTGTGGAAAAATTGGCGGCACTCATCATCAAGTTGAACATACAAAAGATTGAATTGCAGAAAACAACCCGCCAGTTGGTCTGTCCCATACGCATACGCTATTCTTAGCCTCGTGCACTTTAAAATATTTCCTTCCTTCCTACCTTCTATCAACCTGAAATTCGGGTTCATAGATGTCATGGTTTTCATTAGTAGTCTCATATTTGGACAAACAACTAGAACATGACCATTTTGGATGTTCTTCTTTATTGTCCCAAAGGCACTCTTTTCTTAAATTTGTGGATGCTTCTCACCGAGTTAAGAGTGCATCGAGAGCGTTTTATGGTCTATCGTTGTTAGGATCCCCAGGCTTCTTGCCAATCATTTCAAGAGAGACAGAAGAAAATTTAGAGCCCAAGCAAGTGTCAGGCCCTTCGTTTCAGACTGGACCAGTTGTGAAGGATAAAATATGGCTCCCCTGGACATCCAGCTAAGGTAGCGTTATGTTACTCTGAAGCCAATCCCAGTGGATGTGTCCCAGCTGCTAGCTGACTGATAACACACCCAATTTCGTACCTCTAGTTGTTGATGGAGATACATATTCATGACCCGTTGATCTGGTTGGTTCACTTGCACCAGCATCAATAGCTACGGATAACGAGAGATGAATGCATCCATGCCATATTTCAAGGTCTCGTGCTTTGCAATCTCCACAGCATGGGAAACTAATTGATCCATCTTTTCACGCTTCTTTAGTTCCCCCTTATCAGTGTTAGAAACTGTTTAACTCTTTATTATTCGTTAAGCTAATTGCAGTTTGTACTAACCTATCTCTTTATTATTCGTTAAGCTAATTGCAGTTCGTACTAACCTATCCCTAGGATTCAACATTATTACAATTTTAACATGTATGGGTCCTCATAGGCCGTCCATAGATGACGAAGCAGCCAAAAGGAACAATCCCCTTAAACAACGCTTTCGGCTTAATAAATTTACTGGATTTCAACTAAAATTTACTAGAAAGTCCACAAACCTATGATAAATATAAGGAGTAAGTTAAACTCTAGACCATTTACACTTTTGCTGAAATGAGATTAGATAATTTGTGCTAAAATTAAGAATTGCAATTTTGATTAAAAAATAGATTCCGCACCATCTATAAACCCTGTGTGAAAGATCCTCACAAACCAATTTAATACACGTTCCTAAAGTTTCCTATCACACCGTCGTATGAGATCAAACATCCATAATCGAGCATACCAATAACTAGCCACAGATTCAAACAATTTAATATTTTATACCTTGTCACAAAAATCTTCCAACAGTACAAAACTGCATGTATGCAATATTCTTAGAAGAGTATGTATTTGCGGCCTCAAAGTATCCTACGATGTATTGATCCACTTCTGTGGGAGGGAAACTATTGTTTAATGTACTACGAATCATAGACAACATCTCGGCTAATCATACACAGCCTCACATCGAACTCCGGTGAAATGTTTACCTGCTAAGAGGATAGCATCGCTCAAAGTTTGGTTTCTTTTCTCTGGACTCCAATGAACAACCTCCTAATATTCCATGCATATCTGTATGCCCTCATGAAACAACATTTCAGAAATAGCTGGTAGAATAGCCAGGACTTCATCCGCGTCTGAAAAATGAAAGTGTTCATTTCTTTTCCAAAAAAAAACCTCTTTTTATCTAAATTAAAAAAGATCTCTTGCAAAGGCAATCCTTATATACTGGACAGACTTTCCCTCGGGAGGGGAGCCTGTCCAGCCTGTCCAATGGACAGGCTCTCCTCCCGAGGGAAAGTCTGTCCAGTATATAAGGATTGCCATTGCAAGAGATCTTTTTTAATTTAGATAAAAAGAGGTTTTTTTTCAGAAAAGAAATGAACACTTTCATAGTCCTGGCTATATCATCCAACGGTGTCCATTGGACAGGCTCCCCTCCGAGGGAAAGTCTGTCGAGTATATAAGGCGCTCCCTCTTGCAACATATAACAGTCATACTTTTCTTTAAAAAGACGACAATACACTAAACCCACAAAAAGACATTGACGAACAGACAAAAAAAAAAAATTAAAAAAACCCTTGACCTGTAAACGCGCCCATCTACTTCACAATAATACATGAGCTGAAAAAATTTAAGATAAATCTATGGATCAACATAACTTATTATATTGACTTTACAATAATACATGAGCTGAAAAAATTTAAGATAAGTCTATGGATCAACATAACTTATTATATTGAGATCAAGAACTTCTTATCTTGAGTTCAACAGGGCACTCATCCTGCGAAGACCAACGATCAGAAAGTCAGGCTTCATAAAATTCATATTTTTCAGAATTTGTGAATGAAGGTAAATAGGGTTTACCTCATCGCCCTCCGTGTATACCGATAATGTGTAATTTAATGTCAGTCGTTCCCTGATCTCCAAATTGGAAAACCTGTTTTTCGATTGCTTCTAACAACAGAAAAGAATCGTACGTCAAATAGATCTACAATAGCACAAGTTGTCTTTTGGGGTTTCTTTAGGTTTTTTCTGATGAATATAGTAGCCATAGCGGATATCCGTCACAATTAATGATCGTTTAATAACTTTACTTTAGGATTGCTGGAAAGAATCCAATCGCCAAAGGAGTAATAATCATTTAGAAGATAACCACTGAATCAATTTTAGAAGCCCAAAGATAAATAAGCAAAAGCGATGCTTAAAATGAGATTGAATTTAATCCCTACATATAAAATACCGGTTCATAAATCCAATTAGTGAGTTATGAATGTTCAAAACCAATGCATCCGAGGAAGACATTAGTGTAGCAAGAAGAGTGGAGATCCATGGTGAAGATATAAGGTGTATATACGACCACATATAACGTGTACATAATGACCATCTTTATGAGAATTATAATTTTTTATAGGACCACATATAATCTAGTGTTTATAATCACCACAATAACATATCTAGTGTGAATGGTTTGCTTTTCAAATATGAATTCATATATCCAAAGGGAGGTGAAAATGTGGAGAACCAATTGGACATTAGTGTAGCTAGAAGAATAAATATTTATTAAGTGAGCACCCTAACATCCTAATACACTATGACTATTAATTACCACACTAGAGTGAGATCATTACTATGAATTTTGACCCTATTATATTTATAATTTGAGATTTTTCACCTATTTTTAGTCTCCAGTATAAGTTGTTGTAGCATCCCTCTTGCATACTAAAAAACATAGAATTTACTCTTTATGACCTTAATCAATAGAGTAGTTTTGAGATATTTATAGGACTATTATCACAAAGTTTTGATAAGAAAAAACACCATTGATGGCCTCAAATGAGCTACAAAAGGTTTCTTTTTAATATTAGTGGATTAGAAAACATCTTGGTAGAATATAGAGGTGCATTTTTTGACCTGTCACATCTAATTTGCACATGATTTAGTTTGTTAACATGATATAAAGTTGAAGGTGTAATTTCTTCCTTTGATATTACACCAGCGTAGATCCAAATCCTAGGCTCTATCAAGCGC